>JANHFT010005525.1:170400-181047 GCA_032467955.1 Pseudoxenodon macrops
AAAGCTGCTGTTGTCTCATGCCCTGGGCTGCCTTGTCTTTGCCTTCTGCATGGGCTGATGTAATCTTCCCAGGTGCCATGTGGTGAGATGGGTAGAGGGCTAATCCTATCATGCCCTGAGGGCCATGTCTTAATCCTATCACCCTGGAGCTGAAGGGGGGAAAGGGAGCTGCAGGAAGCTGCTTTGTCTTTAAAAACATGTTTCTCCTTTTCTCATCCAGGGAAACATAATATTCTGCCTTTTTAATATTTCCTAGAATATTTCATTCTTCTAGGAGAGGGGTGGGTGCTAACTTATGTAGTTTTAACATTTTTAAAAATCTGTCTTTACTTTTAAAACAAAAAACAAAAAAAAATGTCTTGTGGTATAGAGTCCCCTTTAGCACATTGTGGGGTACCATGGTTATCTAAAGCTCCTGTTCCTTGCAGCTCTTAAATCTAACATCAAATGCCAAATGGTTTGATATTTAACTTTTAAAAGCAAAACAAAATGGGTGCCAATGCAATGCCTTTACTTCTAATGAGTTCCTGGGAAATCCAATTAAGGGAATAGAACAGAGGTGGGTTCCTACCGGTTCTATCTGGTTCTATAGAACCGGTAGTAACTTGGCGATGACGTCACGGAGCTGGTCCTGTCGGTGGCTCCGTGGGTGCCGCCATCTTGGATTTTGCTTCTGCGCATGCGCAAAAGCTAAGTTTTACTCCTGTGCATGCGCAGAAGCTAGTTTTTGACTGCTGCATGTGTGTATGCGCGCACTTCATGCGCACACACGCAACGTGACCTTGAGCGGACTGGCAGCAAAAATATCCAGAACCCACCCCTGGAATAGAGCAACCACATTATTATGGACATAATTTTACTATTAGCACTTTACACACAATTGTTGCAGAATTGTTTTTAATGGGTTTTTAACGTTTGTATTGTATGTTTTTTATTACTGGCTGTTCACCGCCCTGAGTCTTTCGAGAGATAAATAATAAATAAATAAATAAATAAATAAATAAAACAAATGCTTAGCATGATTTCTATACTGACATTAAATAATTTTCGTTCATTGACTGTATAAAGTTAAAGGTAACAAATATGAGTCTATTATGTCTGCTTTTTCAAACACTCTCCAATGTTATATGCATATTTTTTGTGTGTGGGGGGGTCTGGTTGTTTTAAAATGTCTTTTTATTGTTTCTTTTTGTATTGTACATTGCCAAGAGTCACATTTGAGAGATAAGGGGCTATATAAATTTGATAAATAAAAATATAATTAAGAGTATGAAGAAACGCATGGCTCCTTTGTGATATTTTTCCAGCATAAATACATTTTCAAAATCCAGGAAGAAATGATTTCCTGAAACCATTCTTTCACTATGCTTAATACCTATCTGGACTGCTGTTCAGGACTAGCCTAAAGTAGTCCTCGATTCACAAGGAGCTCTATTCTTTATTTAAGTTTTCATATTACATTTCGGTGAGTTCCTTTTATGAGTTTTGCATATACGGTTATTCTTTTTGCTACTTATTTAGTAAATAAAGTAAAAAAAATAGTATTTTTTTTCTTTCTGTAAAATTGCAGATGAAAAATATTGTGCATATATCTGTACATCTATCTCGTTAATATTTCTTAATATTAAGATTTCAAAACTGGTTTTTAAATTTGGAATAATGTTTTCATTTCCTTGTAGATTACAGAGTCTCTGGAATTTAAATATTATGACTATGGTTGTAAGAACATTGAAGTATACAACATGGTAAGAAAAAGTATGATAAAGATAAGGATTTATCAATTTTTTTAAAAATTGCTAGTTAAATTATTGTTGACTTACTCTAATTTATCCAACAGCTGTGAATACTTCCACACTAAAAATGCAACATTAGTTGAAATGTGAATTATACAAGTTTATATATGTAAACATGTTTTACCCTTCCATTTTGTGCGAGGGAGGGATGGCTATCCAACTTTCTGAAAACATAAGGTTCCCCAGAGTCTCATAGAGGATACTGGTAACCTTAAGGAACTTCGAGTAAGCAGAGACCAACTTCTCACTTTGACCATAGAGTTTCTCTAGAAGAAGTTGCCTCAGATGTAGGTTTGCTCTTCCTCCCTTTAACTCTTCTTCCTTTAACTTCTTACTTCTTTTAACTTAACCTAAAATGTTGAGACTCTAGAAAGAATGTAGAGAAGAGCAACCAAGCTTATTGTGGGGTTTGAAGGCTACGATGAATGGTTGCAGGAACTGGGCATGGCTAGTCTAGTGAAGAGAAAAACCAGGGGAGACATGATAGCAGTCTTCCAATATTTGACGGGCTGCCACAGAGAGGAGAGGGTAAAGCTATTTTCCAAGGCACCCGAAGGCCAGATAAGGAATAATGGATGGAAACTGATCAAGGAGAGATTCAACCTGGAAATAAGCAGAATTTTTCTGACAGTGAGAGCAATAAACCGATGGACTCTGCCCTTTCAAACTCTATAAATCTGTATCTATATAATTCAATGTCTGTGAAAACCTTCCCCCCCCCCCGAGTTTGGACTCGAGAAGAGCTATAGAATATTCAAGTGACAGTAAAGGTGGATGTTTTATATCACAATAGAACTGGAGGAGGACAGCAATCCATGAACAAAAAATGTGGTGCTAACTCCATTTTCCATTCAGCAGTGGGCCTTCCTGGCTGCTTTTCCTTAAGTACAATATAGGAAAGTAAAGTTGAGGTAATTCTCCAGGCCTTTTGGCTAAACAGATATTCAGTAGTATTGAGAGCAAAGGATGCATAAGGCTCATAGCAGTAGATCCAGTTGCCAGGAAAAAAGAAGAAGTAATGTTGCTTTTTTTAGAGTAGAACTCCATAATCCCTGTATGAATTGCATACTGTAGTCTCTTGAAGGGTTTAGTGGAGACATAGCCTTAGAAAGTGAATGGACTGGTAGAAATTAAAATATCTGATTGGACATCGTTTGAGTTTCGAATCCAAGATCATCTATTAAAACAGATTTTTATTATTATTTTATTTATTTTAAATTAAAACAGAGTTTTTATTAAATCATAAATGTAAACAGATAAATGGGTAGAATCTGTTTGTCTAATATCATTTAACAGTTCATCTCGGGTCATCAGTCCGTTCCGTTCCCCCACCCCCTACATCTTTTCCTGGGGAATAGGACAAGTGGAGGCTGAAAAACAGACATTCCAAGCTATGACTCTCTTTTCTCAGAATTGGCTCTTCCAAAGTGAAGATGGTTTCTTGGCTGATAAAAAGTTTGGAAAGCTGTTAAAATGCAGTTTTTCTGTATACCCTTCAGGGACTGAGGGACAGTGTTGGGTTGCAATTGTATTTTTCAGGTAATTAACAGTAAAATGCTAACATGATATATGTTTGGCATTTTGTGGAAGTTTGTAACAATTGCCTTCCAAATTATGCTTCTATAATTTATTATGTTTCTAGTCTATTTATTGTGAACTAGTTTGATTGTTCAGACTGAGATAAGACCTTGATAATCAATCAATCAATCTTGCATGCTTTCAAAATAAGAAGCAATGATGCCATATGTCTCTAAGAAAGTCCTCAGGTCTCTCCTTGCAAATAATTTTCCAGCCTGATTAAACTTCAATATCCTCAAAGAGCACCAGACATTTTCCATGGCTCAATTAATAGCAGCATAACATTTAATCTCTTGATTGGTGATCTTTCTCCTACCTCTCTACTCTTTCAGCTGGATAACAGTAATTTTGGACGTTAGCTTTCCTTCAAACTCATTTGATTGCAAGGCCATAGAAGCAGGGGATGGAAAGCTTTTCCTATTAGTAGCTATTGGCTATTAAACAAAGCTATAAGTGAAATCCCCTCAGTGTTGCTGGATTCCACTAGGTTGCAGTAGGTCATGAACTTGTTATAGCCCTGTTGTGATTGGCATATAATTATGACAGATACCCACATATGGGTTTAAATAGCTGTAAACATTCTATTAGGCAACTTCTCTGCATAGTGGGAGTGAGTACCGAATCACATTTTTTTTTTTCACTTCTCTTTTCATCCACAGACAAAACCTCCATTTTATAAAATAGAAGATGTTACTGTGCCAGTAGCCGTGTGGAGTGGAGGAAAGGATATTATTGCAACCAAAAATAGTATTGAATCACTGCTTACTCGAATCCCTCATTTAGTTTTCTATAAGAATATTCCTGACTGGACACATTTGGATCCACTCTTGGGTCTGGATGCTCCACAATGCTTTTATCCCGATGTGCTTGAATTGATGCAGAAGTACAAGGATTAATATCAGGACTGGAGTCTCTGGGGGGGAAAAACAACAACATCACAGCCATTTACCTGTATCTTGAAAGAATCTAGATTTTTAAATTAAGTGAGGTTGTTAAAAACCCAATTTGACATATCCTTTGCGTATTTTCCAACATTAAAGTAAATATTTCAGGTTTTCTATTATTTCTCTAGTTCACTCCCTTGCTTGCTTGCTTGCATATTTTTCAGAAATCCATTACTGTAAATCAAAGTTTATTAAGTACCGTATTTTTCGGAGTATAAGATACACCAGTGTATAAGACGCACCTTAGTTGTTGGGGAGGAAAATAGGGGGAAAAAATCTGGCTAGTCTGGTCAGCTTCAGCACATTATTTTATCCCCTGGTTAGGGATGAAAAAAAGCTTCTAAAGCACAGCTGATAGAGAGAAGCAATGAAAAAATCCTGCAAAGACTTAGAGCTAAAAAAAAGCTTCTTCAGAGGGAGTAGCAATGAAAAAAGCCTGCAAAGATCGATTCACTCTTCACTCGCCTCATTAGGTCTGAAAAAAAGCTTCGAAAATGCTACATTTGGAGTATAAGACACATCCAAATTTTCAGCCTCTTTTAGGGGGGGAAGTGCATCTTATACTCTGAAAAATACAGTAGGTTGTCAACCTTTAAGATAGATCAGACTAGGAAACCAATAGGATGTACAGGAAGTTAGTACCATATTTATTAGAAAAATACAATAACAGAAATAACCAAATCTCACCTTTCCCCTGGAGTGGGGTGGGAATGGAGATTTTACAGTATCACTCCCCTGCCATGCCCACCAAGCCATGCCCACAGAACCGGTAGTAAAAAAATGTGAATCCCACCACTGCTGCCAAACCACTCCCACCCAGTCACATGACCACCAAGTCACACCCACCAAACAAGCCACGCCCACAGAACTGGCAGTAAAAATTTTTGAAACCTACCACTGATGCTGCTTGCTACCATGCTACTGCTCTACCGTCCAGGGTTCAGTAGACTGAACCTCCTTCAGCTGTGGGAGATCAGGTACATTGCTTTCACTTTTAGCCATCTGGGGACTGGATAGACCAGTCCTGCCTTTGGCCACCAAAAGGTAGTCAGGTGCAAAAAATTGGAAATTACTCCCACTGGTTTTTTTGCCTTGGTCATTCTGTTTCTCTGTTTAGGTAGGGATTATCTCTGAAATGCTAACCCCATAGGTCACAGATTGTCTAGTTCATTAATGGGGTTCAATGAAACTGTTATGACAAAAATGAAATCTGTGAAGCAAAGTGTCCATCTAGTGGTTACTTCCAAGTTTGCAATTGAGATTGGTAGCCATTAATAAACCTAAATTATACTCAAAATCTATTCTGACTACACTAATCTTTGGTGCTTTGCTCTGATACTCCAGTCAGGTGATGGGCTAAGTGAAAGACAAGATGGAAAATATTTCAGCGGGAGCAATGACTATACAGGCAGTGATCCCTGTTACAAAAACTAGAGCTAAGAACTGTTTTGTAATCAGAGTTCCAGTAATGGTGCCACTTCCAGATAATCAAGTTATGCTCATCATGCAGCTCAAGAAACCATGTGCTACTCCAGGGGTGGGTTTCAGCAGGTTCTGACCAGTTCTGGAGAACCAGTAGCAGAAATTTTGAGTAGTTCGGAGAACCAGTAAATACCACCTCCGACTAGCCCCACCCCCATCTAGTCTCTGCCTTCCGAATCCCAGCCGATCAGGAGGAAAAGGGGATTTTGCAGTAACCTTCCCCTGCCACGCCCACCAAGCCACACCCACAGGACCGGTAGTAAAAAAAATTGAAACCCACCACTGGACAGATATTCAAAAAGACTTCCTCCTGCTTCTTACATGAAAGGCAGTGTTTTTATTTCCGACTAACTTACTAGCTGTGCTTCTTCTTACAGTTCCGATTATATGTAAATCTACCTCTATAGAAGTGAATATTCCCAAGGATCTCGTTGGGGGAATGGACCTCTCGCTTACCAATGGCTCCTGCAAAGGAGTATCCAATGGCACTCATGTCAACCTCATCTTCTCTCTGAAAACTTGTGGAACATCTATAGATGTATGTACTGGTTGTATTTATTTGTTTTAGTCTTAAATTCATAGCCTATATTTCCTTTTGAGAGCTCAAGCAGGGGTGGGTTGTAATTTACCTCGCCGGCGGTTCACTGCCTCCTGCGCCATGTGGGCGCGCCTTGCGCCCGCCCGCATGCACAGTAAAAAAAAGCCCCCAAAATTCCCCCCCCCAAAAAAGGCCAAAAACAAGATGCCGATGTATGCGCAGTGCCGGAAACTTGGCTTATGCGCATGCGCATAAGAAAAATCTGGAAAAAATTTTTAACACCCCCCCCAAAAAAGGTTGAAAACAAGATGGTGACGCATGCGCAGTACTGGAAACTCGGCATCTGCGTTTGCGCAGAAGAAAAAAAATCTGAAAAAAAGTTTTTTTCAAAAACAAAAATCCCAAAAAAAGATGTCGGCACCCACGGAGTAGCAGAACCGGCTCCGTTACATCACCAGCGGCCTACTACCTACTCGGTAGAACCAGTCTGAACCGGTAGGAACCCATCTTTGAGCTCAAGGTACAGTCCATGGGAATCTCTTCTTATTTTAGGCACACAATATAGCAAGCAACTAAAAGAACAACCGGGTCAAAGGTGTCTACAGGTAGTCCTCAAATTACAATCCCAATTCAGCCCAAAAATTACAATCACAATTGAGCCCAAAAATTACAATCACAGTTGAGCGAAGCGAGACAGTTGTTAAGTGAATTTTGCCGCATTTAATTATCTTTCTTGCCACACTTGTTAGTTGAATCACTGCCCTTGTGAAGTTAGTAACACGGTTGTTAAGTGAATCTGGCTTCCCTATTGACTTTGCTAGTTAGAAGGTCGCAAAAGGGGATCACAGAACTCTGGGACACTGCAACCGTCACAAACATGAGTCAGTTGCCCAGCATCCGGATTTTGTTCATGTGACCGTAGGGATGCTGCAACGGTCGTAAGTGTGAAAAAATGTCCATAAGTCACTTTTTTTAGTGTCGTTCAGTCACTAAACGAAGTATTGTAATTCGAGGACTGCCTGTATTGCGGACTATGTCTAAGTGAAGTGTCAGCTTGGCGCTCTGCACTTCAACTAGGCCATTCTCCTTTATTCCTTCGTTATTAAATTTTCCACAGGGGCTTTAGCACACTTAAGCAAATGGACGCATCTGTCACTGGAGGTGCAGACCTAAGTAACTGCTCTATATATAGATTGCCTAGCAACTGTGTGGAGCAAAAAAAAAAAAATCCCAACCTTTTGCTTTCAACCTGCTTCTCTGCCACTGTGCAGAGGCCGTTGTGGTTTTAAAAAAATCTGTACATCAGTGAGAACGGACTTAGAGGGTTGTTTATGCCAACCCCCATTGTGTGACCTTCCTAAAGAATCCTAGAAAAGGAAATTTCTCCAAGCTTTCAGAATTTCCTTGTTACATCCAGGAGCAGACTGAATAGTGGAAAATACAGAAATAAGGACTTTATTTCGAATACAGGTAGTCCTTGACTTACAACACAATTGAACCCAAAATTTATGTTGCTAAGCGAGACATATGTTAAGTGAGTTTTGCCCAGTGGTGGAATTCAATTTTTTTAACTACTGGTTCTGTGGGTGTGGCTTGGTGGGTGTGGCAAGGGAAGGATACTGCAAAATCTCCATTCCCACCCCACTGTGGGGCCAGCCAGAGTTGGTATTTGCCAGTTCTCCAAACTACTCAAGATTTCCACTACCTGTTCTCCAAAACCTGTCAGAACCTGCTGGATTTCACCCCTGGTTTTGCCCCATTTTACGATGTCCTTGACAAGTTGTTAAATGGATCACTACACTTGTTAAGTTAGTAAGTTAAAAGTGCAGAGAAGAGCAACCAAGATAATTAAGGGACTGGAGGCTAAAACATACGATGAACAGTTGCAGAAACTGGACATGGCTAGTCTAGTGAAGAGAAGGACCAGGGGAAACATGATAGCAGTCTTCCAATATTTGAGGGGCTGCCACAGAGAAAAAGGGGGTCAAGCTATTTTCCAAGGCATCCGAAGGCCAGACAAGGAATAATGGGTGAAAACTGAACAAGGAGAGATTCAATCTAGAAATAAGGAGAAATTTACTGACAGTGAGAACAATCAACCAATGGAACAGAAGTTGTGGGAGCTTCATCACTGGAAACTTTCAAGAAGAAACTGGACTGCCATCTGTCAGAAATGGTATAGGGTCTCCTGCTTGGGCAGAGGATTAGACTAGAAGACCTACAAGGTCCCTTCCTTAGAATCTTAAATCTGTTAAATCTGTTAGTAACATGGCCATTAAGTGCATTTCGCTGCCCCGTTGACTTTGCTTGTCAGAAGGTCACTAAAGGTGACCACATGACCCTGGGACACTGCAAACCATCATAAATATGAACCAGTTGCCATGCTTCTGGATTTTGATCACGTGACCATGGAGAAGCTACAATGGTCATAGGTGTGAAAAATGGTCATAAGTCACTTTTTTCAGTGCTGCTGTAACTTTGGTCACTAAATGAATGATCGTAAGTCAAGGACTACTGTATAAACACACACACACACCTTTTGGAATTGAAATCCACACAGCTTTAAGTTTGAAAAAAATTATTCTAAAGGAGGGAGTGCAAGTTAAATTCTCTATCACCTACCAGGTCCCACAGTGGTATCAGTTATTTTTATGATATGCAATTAGAAACAAATTTAATGGAACCAAGAAGGGAACTTATATTTTATTATTGTAGGCTGAGATATTCATGGTGCTTATCTTTTGCCTTTCTTGATGAATTCTGCAATCGATTTTTGTAACTTGCTAACATTTGACTTTTGTGCCGGGTTATTTCATAATCCTGTTAGCCCAAACAGAATACCAATTTCTCTCCAGTAGGGCATTTTTAATTAACTGTAAACCGGTTTTAATGAAAATAATAAATACTGGATTTTACTTTTCTAAAAAGTCATTGTTTAAGCAGACTTTTTATGATCTATGGGCGCTATTAATTTCCCTTATTCTTCTAATGTATTCTGTTTGTTATGGTAGATAATAATATAACTAGCTCTGCTCATTAACCCTGGAAAGCTTTTAGTCATGCATAGCTTATTAGCTGAGACTCCCTACTGACCTCCTAATTTGTGGGCTGGAAATGTGCTCTTAAAAGAGATAAATCCCCAAAAATAAAATCCTAGATGACTGGTTTCTGGTTCTTGAGTTTCCTTTTTGGCTAGTTGTTATTATTTTGTATTCTTTCAGATGATCACCTAGTCCAGATGTTGAATAATGTTGTTCCTGACAGATGCTTTTATTCAGTCGATCTTCCTAACTTTTCCATACCATCTTTGCCCTCTCTCTACAGGTAGTCAATGATAAAATAGTTGCCACCAATATGGTCACTGGCTTGCCAAAGCAAACACCCGGAAGTAATGGGGACATCATTGTTCACACAGGAAAGCTACTGATTCCTGTCACTTGCGAATTCCCTCGCCACTATACCATCTCAGAAGGCTATATTCCCAATGTCAAGAATTTGCCCCTGGAAATTATGGGACACAGTCAAGGTGTCTTTCCTTTCACTCTTGAGATATTCAAAGATAAAGATTTTGAAGAGTCCTATCGGGATTCCCTTCCCACTCTTAAACTCCGAGACTCTTTGTATTTTGGGATTGAGCCCTTGGTGCACGTCAATGGTCTGGAGACATTGGTGGAGAGTTGTTTTGCTACCCCTACATCCAAAACAGACGAGAACCTGAAGTACCACTTAATTCGAGATGGGTAAGCATTCACTACTTTCGTCTTTGACCTGAGATTTACAACTGAGGTCCTTTGATTATTTAGTCATCTACGTTTGAAGAAAGAAAGGAACTCAAATCTTTCCTAAGACTGTTAGCATGCTGTTTGGCCAGCAGAGAAATTAGAGCAACAGCCAGCAGTCATGATTATACAGGCAAAACTACATACTCCATAAAAAGAAAGCAGAGGTTGAGCAAATAGATGAAAGGCATTTATTTGTATCCCACCTTTATTATTTTTACAAATACCTGTATTTTTCAGAATATAACACACAACTTTCCCCTCCCCCCCCAACAGAGGGTGGAAATGTTGGTGCATCTTATACACCGAATACAGCCATTTTTGGCCTCCTGAAGCCCCGCCCCTGCATCCCATTTTTGCGGGGGGAAAGGGCCTGTTTTTGCGAAAAACAGGATGCACAGACGGTTTGGGAGGTTTGCAGACTGCTTCTGTGGCCTGGGGGGGGGAAGGCAAACACTCCCCCGTTTTTGTGAAAAGTGGGCCTTTTTTTGCAAAAACGGGGGCCTTTTTGTTTTCCCCAAGCCCCCAGAAGC
>JANHFT010005525.1:199444-210066 GCA_032467955.1 Pseudoxenodon macrops
AGGGTTTCCTGCCTTGGCAAGGGGTTGGACTAGAAGACCTCCAAGGTCCCTTCCAACTCTGTTATTCTATTCTATTCACCTGGAGGTTTATCTGTGTTGTCAGGGTCACTTGAGTAGTGTGTGGAGCCTTCTTGCAACTGCCTTCTTGGAACTTTCAATAGTTCCAAGAAGGCGCCACACCCATTTGCATTACTCAGGTGACCCTGAGGACACAGATAAACCTCCATGTGACCTCAATGGCTCCCTAAAAGAATGCAAATGACAATTCATCAGAATGGTCTTAAAACATTATATTCCATCATCCTTCTTTTCTTTCATTTTTCCCTTAGAAGGGTAGATCACTCAAACTGTCCGTCATGTAATTGCTTGTTTTTGTGTGAGGGAGAAAGATTGAGGCTGTGACGGGATGCTCTTAGATAGGATAAGGTCAAAGTTCCCCTTAGTAGATTGGAAGAAGATGTGTTTTAATCACAGACATAATTAAATGTCAGCCCTGTCTTACGTAGGTGCTGTAGTGATGCAATGGTTAGAATTGCAAGTTGACTGCCCACAGCTAGGAGTTCGATCCTGACTGGCTTAAGCTTGACTCAGCCTTCCATTCTTCCAATGTGGGTAAAATGAAGACCCAGATTGTTGGGGGCAATATGCTGACCCTGTGAACTGCTTTGAAAGGGCTGTAAAGCAGAGGTGGGTTCCTACCGGTTCTAACCGGTTCTTTAGAACCAGTAGTAACTCAGCAATGACATCACGAAGCCAGTTTTGGATTTTGCTTCTGTGCATGTGCACAAGCTATTTTGTGACTGCTGCGCACGTGCGCACATGTGCGCTTCACACAAGGCACAACCGTGAGCAAGCCAGCAGCAAAATAATGCACAACCCACTCCTGCTGTAAAGCACTGTGGAGTGATATATGAATCTAAGTGCTATTGCTCTATGATCATCTCTAATATTAGCCTGCTGGAAATGTCATTCACCCTATAAAAGAGAAATGAGTGAATAATTTCTCATGCTTCTAAGTGCAGGAAGAAATTTTGCTAGAAATTAAGGAGGAAAATGGAGGAAATGGTCTGTATACATAAGATCATAGGTTCAGTTCCTGGCATCTGCAGAAAGAGCTAAGAAAGATATTTGTCTGAGCATCTAGAAGATAATGCCAGTGAATGTACTGTAGTTAAACCTGAGCAAGGACAACTAACACTAATCTTGTGTATTAAAGTAAATTTCTAGAGTAGCCTCGTGCAGAACTGGGCTACATACCCAGAACCAGACAGAGGACAATATCCTAATCCCAAACTTCATGGAAATCAAATCAGTCCTCACCCCTATTTACAGATATGTAAATAATTCCTGCTGAAATGGTGAAAGACACAGAGGAGAAGAGGAGAAACTTTGAGTAAGATGCGTTGAATTGAAGCCATGGGACCAGGAAGTGGTAAATCTACACATTTTATCACCCTAATGAAGCCAGTGAATTACATTGTCACTTTTTTTTTTAAAGAAAGTCCCGTACATCAGTAGCTCTGAAGTATGATCTTCCTAATTTATCTTAATTTTTACATTTGAAAAATAAATTAGCAATCCCTCTGCCATCTAATTGATTTTGATTTAACCAAAGAGAACTTAATGGTGCATGAGGATGAAATGCTGCTTTCTGCCTGAATGAGCTTTTTCAAAATATTTTGTTCAGTGTTCCACGCCTTTTTAAATTCACAAATATGTTTAAATAAATCTCTGCATCTTTCAAAGCAACATACTTCCTTCCTTCCTTCCTTCCTTCCTTCCTTCCTTCCTTCTATCCATCCATCTGCTGGCTGGTTTTAGAGGAAGTTTTGTTTTTAGTTATTCAGAGGGAGATACAGGTAGTCCAGGTTTGGAGTGGTACGGTGGCCTAGAGGTGGAGCTCTCGCCTCACAATCAGGAGGCTGTGAGTTTGATCCCAAGTAGAGGCAGATATTTCTCTCTCTGGGCACACTGAGAATATATCTGCTGAACAAAACTCCGCATTGGCAATAGAAAGGGCATCTGGCCATTAAAACACTCTGCTAGCTCCATTCAGTTGCCCAGACTCTACCCCGCAAGGAATTATGGAGTGGATAAAAAAAGAAGATGATTATGATGATACAGGTAGTCCAGATTTACAGTCATTTGTTTAGCTACTGTTCAAAACTACAAGAGCACTGAAAGAGGTGACTTATGAGCAGTCCTCACATCGATGACCGTTGCAGCATCTCCATGGGCACACAAACAAAATTCAGGTGCTTGGCAATTAGCATGTATTTATGATGGTTGCTGTGTCCCAAGATCCCATGATCACCCTTTAAAAACTTCCCAGCTGGCTGATGACAAGCAAAGTCACTGGGAGGGGGGAGGGATTTGCTTAAAAACCACATGGTTCACTTAATAAGCTCAGTGATCCGCAAAAGAAGGCCATAGCATTGAGTGTGACTCGCTTAACAGCCAACTTGCTTAGCAACAGAACTTCTGATCCTAATTGCGATCATGAGTAGGAGTTGAGGCCTAATATGTAAAGAACCATTGGTCCAGAGGTGGGTTCCTACCAGTTTGGACCGGTTCTACGAATAGGTAATAGGCCGCTGGTGACATCACAGAGCCAGTTCTGTTGCTCCGTGGGCGCCGACATAGTTTTTTGGGATTTATTTTTTCTTCTGCACATGCACAGAAGCCGAGTTTCTGGCACTGCACATGCATTGCCATCTTGTTTTCGGCCTTTTAAAAAAAAATATTTCAGGGCTTTTTTCTACTGCGCATGCGCCCACGCGGCACGGGAGGCAGCGAACCTCTGGCAAGGTAAATTAGAACCCACCCCTGCATTGGTCCTTTCAGGAGTACAAGCACTGCAATGAAAAAATTGTTGAGTCACCTTTGTAACATCCATCTGAAATTACTTCCATTCCTACTTAATTATATCCTATAAATCTCATACGAAAAATTGTAGTTTTTTTGGTCTGGACCATGCAGCCTGGTATGCTTTTTAATTATTTCGGGATGAATAAAAAGTCTGGTCTAGCCTTCTCTGTCCATAAGGGTGATAGATTTTTTTAAAAAATATTCAGATTTAATACTCAATTTACAATCACAATGGAACCCAAAATGTCCGTGCCTAAGCAAGACATTTGTTAAGTGAATTTTGCTCCATTCACCTTGGTGAAGTGATTCACTGTAGTTGTTAAGTTAGTAACACGGTTGTTAAGCGAATCTGGTTTCCCCATTGACTTTGCTTGTTAGAAGGTTGCAAAGGGGGAATCGTATGATCCCAGGAGACTGCAACCGTCATAAATATGAACCAGGTACAAAGTCAAATATCCAAATTCTGATCACATGGCTGTGGGATGCTGCAATGGATGTAAGTGGGAAAACAGTCACAAGTCTCTTTTTTCAGTGCCTTGTAACTTCAAACGGTCACTAAACGAACTATTGTAAGTCGAGGACTACTTACATTTGATTTTTTTTTTGAGCTGATTCCCAAGGGCCTGAGTCTAAGTTATTATATGAGCCTTGATGGCGCAGTGGTTAGAGTGCAGTACTGCAGGCTACTTTTGCTGCCTGCCGGCTGCCTGCAATTTGGCAGTTTGAATCTCACAAGGCTCAAGGTTGACTCAGCCTTTCCATCCTTCCGAGGTGGGTAAAATGAGGAGCCAGATTGTTGGGGGCAATAGGCTGAGTCTGTAAACCGCTTAGAGAGGGCTGTAAAGCACTGTGAAGCGGTATATACGTCTAAGTGCTAATTGCTATTGTCCCTGTCCCTATTGTTAGCTCAGAACGTGGTGTGGCACTGTAGCCATGGGTTTATGTGTTTAACGTCTTCCCCATCAGGAAACTTACCTTCTACCTTGGAGACAAAACCAAGGCTACGTTTAAGGTCAGAGCAGATGGACTGCATGCACCAACGAAACTTGCCATCGCAGCGATATTTATTAGACCCGCAGGTATCATAACATGCATCCAGCTGGTTGCAGCATTTAGTCATGGCTGGGATGCCCATGTCAAGCTGTAAAAGAATGCCAAGAGACAGGGGGGGAAATCATTCTGGGGTTTGAAACAATTCTCCCCTCCTCCTATAAAAAAGCTCTCCGTGCCTCTCCACAATGAATATTTTAACAAAGGAAAGTGCTATATATATTTGACTGCCCTGCCCAGCAGGCGGACTGCAGTGAAATGTGAGATTAAGCAAATTGATCTTCTATTTATTTTGGGAATAAATAGGAACCAGGAGAGGATCTCCTGAGCTGTATCTGCCCATGGCTTTGAGCTGCTGTACAGAGCAACAAGATATTGTTCAACGTCCAAGGATGCTTTCCGCCAACCCGAATAGGTCAACAAAGCGGCAACCGTCCCAAACTTTCTTGGAGGTTGACCAGGAAATTTTAGGGTGGCAGAGAAAGACTTTCCTTCTCTTGCATCATGTTGAAAGTACCAGCAATTGGTGAGCAGCGAGCCTGAAGCCGGGACAGTATAATATACTATCCGAAATGAACTTGTACAAAAGGAAATATGCATTATGGAGAATGCAAGTTCCATTCGGCAAATGCAGATCATTCCTGCAACAAAGAATGGGAGGAATTTCAATGCTATGTTCAAATTGTACATCTGCTAGGAAATATCAGATGCTGGCTAAATTAAATTAAGTCGTGGCACCAGTTGAGGTGAGATTAATGGAGTCCAATCTGAATCAGAGTTGACTGTTTTAGCAGTTCCCCTTATTGTTAATATTCCCGTTACAGTACTTTGGGCCTTTAACTTTAATTATTAAGATGATAGGGGTAGTCTAGCCAGCATCCATTTCCAAATCTGCAATTTCTAGAAGATATATTTAACACTACAGCTGTTCCTAACAGTTGGGGATTAAATATTCTCTTGCCCAACCAATCAAAGAGTAAATTCTATGGGCAGTGGTCAGACAAGAACACATTCATTTTGTTTGCCATAAGCAGCTGGCTATCCCCTTTGGCTTGCACGGAGAAATAGCTTGCATAACATGGGGGGAGTGACTGTCTAGGCCAACTTTGAATAGAAATAGTTGAGCAACTGCAGCTATTTGCAGTAAAGTCAAACGCTTCTTTCTTCCTGGATATTTGGATCAGTTAATAATTTTCATCAGGGAAATGGGTTATTAGTACATACACTTTCTGGTACCTTGAGACCCAGGAAATAGGAGCTACAGCCATTAGGTTCTGGAGATTTATAATTTGGTCTAGGCAATGGTGCTTTACCTGGAAAAAAGAAAAGAAAAGTGCTTTGTGACAGCCTTGAAAAGAATTATACAGTATGAGCATAAAGTCCTGTACGTGCAGCTGATGTCCTTCAGAGGTTGAATTCCAATTATCATCAGACCTAATCAGCATGGCCAGCGATAAAGGATGATAAAGTCTAGCAGCAGCTCAAACGCTAGAAATTGCATGTCCTTTTTTTTTTTTACAGTGTTGTTGGAAAACAGGAAAGACACAGCTAGGGTTTGTCAAAGACAAGGACATAAATTTAATTAAGGATCCTTGAAACAAAATCCAATATGCATGTAGAAGATCGGAAACTTTACTTGTGTTCGCTCTCCTGACTAGAGCTATAATTCAATTCTGGACATTTAAGTTTTGAATGGTTCACTCTCCTTCTGAAAGAAAAAAGCAGATTTTGAAAGGGATTCCTTTTGTCTTTAGCCTTTTAGATGTTGCCGCTGCAAGCAAAAGAACTTTTGGAGGTCAAAATTGATGATCAAATACCGTGTTCCCCCAAAAATATAACCTACCCCGAAAATAAGCCCTAACCTGATTTTTTACAGCTGCACCTAAAATAAGCCCTATCTCCAAAATAAGCCCTAGTTAAGCTCCATCTACCATCTTGTTGTACGAAGTGGAGTGAGGCACAAGCTTAAAAATAAAGCTAGGGCAGGGGTATGGGGAATGAGCTGCCCCATGTGCCCTGTACCTACTTTCCTTAGGAATACTGCAGCCAGGCCTCCCATGCGTTGACATCTGTCATGTCTCTGCCTGACTTCTGCAGCTGCTCGCAGCCGCTTCTTCCTGCTTTAGCTTTACCCTCAGTCGGGAGCTGGGTGGTTCATGTCAAAATGATGGGTGACTTTCTTGCAAAGGATTCCTAAAGCCTCAGCCGGAGGGGAGGGTCGCTTGGGTAGTATGCTGAGAAAGTGGGGTTAATACGCAAAGTGTGAGTATGGGTCGAGCTTGGTGTTTCACCTTCCTGCCTTTGGTGAACTTTGGGCAGACCCTGGCTTGTTTCTCTCCCTCAAACTCCACCATAAATGGGTCTTCACGAGGCTCATCGCACCAGTGCAGCCTCTCACAGCAGGACATTGTGACACCACTGCACTGTGGTATTGCATGTGCATGTGGCAGCATTGCTGCAAGGTTCATCACACTGGCACAGCCTCTTGCGGCAAGATGCTCTGAGGCTTGTGCCATTACGGGTGCAAGCGACGGCAGTGCAGCTGCACCAGTGGGATGAATGGTGTTTCGGTGAACGGGTCAGCAGAGGGGCGCAGGCCGGAGACCCATTGGCCAAGGAGAATGGTCAGAGGAGGGCCACCAGAGGAGGAAAGCTGGCTGTAAATGGGCGGAGGCGGGAGGCTGGAGGTGCACCTAAGATTGGGAGCTGATTCCAGAGATTGGTGCTGTAACTAATACAGCAGCAATTCTCTCCCCCACCCTCGGGCTTCTCCAAATCTCCTGGGGATGAATCTTTTCCAATGTTCTACACAATTAGCTTCAAAAGGAGTGATTGAGTCATATAATGGAAATTATTCATTTCAATAATTACTTGTGTCAAAGTCTAAACATTTACTACGATTTTTTGCTATCATGAGGATCTGGGCCAAGAAATGTTCATCCAGGAATAAAAGAACAGCCTTTTTAACTATTTAAAATATATTGTATTGTGAAAATGCAGCTTAATAATGTGCATTAAAATAAAACTGCAATTTGTCTAATTTTCAGCCTACTCAGGCACTGACTTCATCTTTTTCAAAAAAAAGGAATTAGGAAGACCTAGTTCTTAATAATCATCATAAAGAAGTTGACCTTTACAACTTAAGGCTTGTTTGCTATAAAATTGCTGACTGTGTCCATTACCTTAAATGACCAATTTATTTCTAACATATTAGCGTTTTGATTGCCAAAATAAACAAAAAACCTGCCAAACTCTACAGATAATAAAACCAGACTCAGAATGGCATTCTGCCATTGAATGTAGACTTGTTCTGATTTATAAGCTTCATTTAAAGAAAAGGGTCAACATTTAAATTGTTTAAAAATATTTATATTTCTATCTTTTGTGATAACACTTTTATTATTATGTTAAATTTGCACTGTGAATGGATACATTTTAGAAAACCAGGAAAGTAGAGATCCAGTAATTATAAGATATAAATAAGATATGATTTTCTGTTAGTATTTTCTGTATTAATACAGGAGAATATTTGTAGCTCAGGGTTGACAAGGGGGGACCATGTCTGTAAGGGTAATAATCTACATTGCTCAAATTATGGAAATTTAAAATTACAATTAGACCAGTTTCTCATTAGTATTGACAATGCTGCCAGGCTAGGGAAAGGCGAGTAATTTTGTGGCAGTTTTCAGAAGAAAAATCTGCCAAGCTAGAAAGTCAAACCAAGGATACCAAGTTTTGGCTCCAGCGCTTTATGGCTTGTAGTGTGCAGAGACAAGTGTTGAGTTGCCCTGATGTCATTATTGTTTTACTATATTTTCTTTTTATTGCACGGGCCACGTAGATATTCCAGCAAGTGAACAAAATTCAACTAAAATCAGCAGCAAAGAATGGCATGTGGTCGAAGCAATTTACAAATCAGGTACTTGGCTAGACAAACAGGAATTGAGTTGGGAAGCCTTCATAAACAGCATGAAACTATTTATAGGCAACTTCCTAATGCGCTGCCAATTTTATTTTTAACAAGTTTCCTCACAGCTTTTGTAACATGGCATTGTACGCCTTTCAACTTTTATCCATTCTAGGGAAAGCTGTCATTTTTAGAAGTCTGTATTTAGGGCCAACTTTGTAATGAAGAATGGATTCTCTATGGATTTAAATACAATATTAAAGAACATGATTTTTGTTTCTTCCTGACTAAATCTGTTACCCATGAGAGTAAATAAAGAAGAAAGCTACCTTGACTGGAGGTGCATACATTATAAAATTGTGTTTCAACATAGGATGGACTCAGAGGAATTCACAGAGTCAGAGTTTGCGGTAAAAATGACAAAAGCAGCATTGTGTTATCCTGACCCAAGCTTGCTTTTAGTTGTCTGTGCCGTGTCACAGCACATGTACAAAAGCAGTGTTTTTTTCACCATTTCAGTATTTTCACAATGCTGTTTTCACCATTTTCTCCTCTTTGATTCTGCCTCCAATGACACTTCTGGGCACACCAAAGGTTTGCAAACTGTTGTAAAAAAATATATAGTTTGACTTGAAAGGTATAACTGTCTCTCATTTGCAAATTGCAAGGAATATTTATTCATTTACGGTACTCAACCAATAGTTTGCTGTTCCGGCAAAGAGAAAAACTAACAAATGTTTTCTCAGACACACATCCATTTTTGTGGGGTTGGGCTGCCTCAAGCTAGCATATCCTTGGTAGGACTTGAAGCTCAAGACGCCAAGATAAAGGATGAAGCAAGTGTACTTTTAAAAATGTAGCCTAAATTTCTCAAAAGGAAAAAAAAAAGCCGCAAAAGCAAGCTGCCTTTCTAGCAGTTTCCCTTATACCACAGAAGAACTGGAAATAAATCAGATCAACTCCTCAAGACTGGAGTGCTAATCATTCTTCAGCACATCATGAAAACAAGACCCCACTCCGCTCTCAAAATTGCAGAGAATATTCAGACAAAGTACCCCAGAATATGCACTAGAATAATAGCATTGATCAAATAACCTCTCTTTTTATTTTATGTGCTCTGCTAACCATATTTACTCAGAACTGCCTCATTATTTTATGGGATTGACCTCCTTGCAAAAGGGTTTAGGATTACATCTTCCTCTGAGTGGAAGCATGTTTTAGCTAAGTCCAGCTGTGTTCTTACTAGTATATATTACATATTCTTCTGCCAATAAAACATGTACTCATTATCCTATTCCTACAGACTAAAAAATTGGAAATTACAAAAAGATTTGTAAGAATTTCCATTAAGCCTACTCCATACAGTGTGCAGTTTGTTAGGGTATATCTTGGAAATAGATTTATGATCACCAAATAAACTTTTGGTCTAGTTTGTACCGTATTAGCAAGCCTATAGTTAAAAAGAATAAAGGCTCAGGTTCAAAGTATTCTGTATAAGATCTATGGGAAAAAGAATAAATCTAGTGTTCAAGCTGACTTACTTTTAACTTTATAGTCAGGGGGGGAAAACTAATGCCCACCTAATTTAGATAACCATTTATTGGAAGTGGTGTAGGGTTTCCTGCCTAAGCAGGGGGTTGGACTAGAAGACCTCCAAGGTCCCTTTCAACTCTGCTATTCTAATTCTAATTCTAGGCAATATGCATAGTTGTTAGTGGCTATCAGCCACAAGTGTACATATTTAATTCATATGATTCGTTTAGATATCCTAAGTGCAATTTTGTGGCAAAGGAGCTGCACCAACATGATTACAGGGATCGACCAAGCAAATCATTTTGTTGGTATTTGGAAGGAGGAAGATATATTTTATCAAAACTAAATTAAAAGGAACTAGGATTTCCTTTGTGCCCTTACTATCCAAATGCAGTGGCCAATGCTTTTTGTTCTTTTGAACTTCATAGCAAGTAAATGTTTCCTGAGTTTATAGTTCTATAAAATAACAAATGTACCTGCTTCCTTCTCTCAATGGTACTTGCAGAAATGAATGATAGCCACTTCCCTCTTGTGCAGAAATTGGGTATCTTCCCAATGCTGATTCACTTATAGAGTATCTGGGCAATCATATGTGGGATGTGTTTCCATGAATCATGATTAACAAACTTCATGAATTACAGCTGAAAAAGCAATAATTAAGCTGTCTGTCATTCTTCGCTTAGGCAGATGGTCAGTGAACTCAATGACCAAATTTCTGGCCTTCCTATATTTCATTTAAAAAAGAGAGAGAATTAACAATTTCTTCCCCTTCTTTTTGTCCAGGAAGCAATATTTGTATTTCATCACACTTAAAGGAACAATTTTTCTAGTAGCAATTATAGAGAATAACAGGATTTGACAATATTAGTCTTAGAATCCATTGAATTGTACAGTTCTACTATATTTTCATTAATGATTAATTCTATATTTGATCATTTGGTGATTGTTAGCAAACCAATGTTTTGGGGCAATGCAAATTTTTTAACAACTGGTTCTCTGCCCTAATGACTGCGACCACCTAATGGTGGCGGTGGCTGGGTGGGCATGTGACTGGGTGGGCATGGCCAACTCGATGTCCCTTACATCTAGGGGCACTTCACCTTGCCCATCCTCTCATGATGCTGCAACAGTCATGTGAAAAACGGTCATAAGTCACTTTTTTCAGTGCTCTTGTAACTTTGAATGAACACTAAATGAACTGTTGTAAGTCAAGGATTACCTGTACAAAAATACAAAAAGCTTCTTTGCTTGCAAAAAGCTGCCC
>JANHFT010005525.1:219877-232003 GCA_032467955.1 Pseudoxenodon macrops
AGTTGTCTTGGTTTGCAGTGCTCTATAGCGTCGTTTTGAGGGTAGGAGTTGAAACAATTTATATCCAGGATGCGAGGAGTCAGTAAATATTTTCCCGGCCCTCTTTTTGACTTGTGCAGTGTACAGGTCTTCAATGGAAGTAGATATTTTCAGAGAGTTTTCCTAACTTTGTGATTCTCAGGGCCACAATGAGTTAGCCTTTCATTGCTTCTTTCTAAAAACAAACTATCTCACTAGGTCTGGTATTTTACAATACATGGAATTTCTACTCAAGGCTGGTTCAATATTTTTAATTATTTGAGGCAGAGGGTTAGCCTCAAAGTATAAAGTATGTTTTGTTTTAGGTCAAGGGCACAGTACCTCAAAACGAAGTGAATTATTTTAGTCTATGAGGTGGGAAATATGACAAGAACCTGCTCCAATCCCTGACATTAAAACTACAATAAGAACAATTTATGTAACTAACCATCTGATGCCCTCCTTTGCCTGCCAAAATCTGATAGACACCTTGGCTAATGCTAAAGGCCTAACTTGCTTAACCCAAGTAACAGTTCACTGATTTTGCTAGACACCTGAGATTTCTAGGTTAGGCTGAGACTTTGAGCAGTGACTGTACCCATAATGCTGAGAAACTGATTGAAATAGTGATAAGAAGTTATGTTTCAATACAATTGTTTCTAATCTTCTTTTTGTACATTGCCTCTGAAATATTTTCAGGACACTTGAATTATAGGAGTCAGCAGTATAATGGCTTGGCTAAAGTAGCTCATATGATGAACTTCTGAAAATGCCTGCAGGTTCCTAAAATTAAAGAAAAAATAATTTACATTTTTTTTAAATGGTTGAAATATGATGAAACTACCAAGTCTTCATGTTTCTGTAGAAAAATCTGCAAGATTTTGGAGCAAGAATGTCAAATCTCACAAGTTTTCAATTGAATTTGAAATTAGATGTTGAATATTTCATTATTGGCTGTTTGAACATCTCGTTATTATGGTATTCTTGGCACCCCCAGTTGTTTCTGATTCTCAAACTGAAAATTCTAGTTCTTATTGCTAAATCAAGTCAGAGGTATCTCTCTAAGAGTCCTTTAAAAATCCAAATGTGAAATAGCAATCCAGGAGACAACTTGAAAACTACAGACTAGTTTGATGAGGATCAAAGTGGCTAGGTGAATTCATGAAAAAATATTTTGATAACCTCATAATGCAAATCCCAAAGCCATGAGTAGTTCTATAAGATATTATATGGAGTAAAAATTATCACATAAATAGAAGTGAACCCATCAATATAGTCTTCTTAAATTGTGATGGATTCTTGGAGTCCTAGTGGACAATCAGTTAAATATGAGTCAACAGCAGAGGTGGGTTTCCTACCAGTTCTATCTGGTTCTATAGAGTAGGTAGTAACTCTGCGGTGACATCACCAAGCCGGTTCTGTCGGTGGCTCCGCGGGCGCCACCATCTTGGAATTTGCTTCTGCGCATGTGCAGAAGCTAGTTTTTGACTGCTGCACATGCGCTTAAGGGCGCATTCGTCCTGAGCGAACCGGCAGTAAGAAGATTCAGAACCCACCTCTGGTCAATAGTGTACTACAACTGCCAAAAAGCCAACACAGTTCCAGGCTGCATTAACAGAGTGATAGAATCAAGATCATGTGATGTGTTAGTATGGCTTTGTAGTACCTTGGTTAGACCACACTTGGAATAGTGCAACCAATACTAAATGAAGGATAAATTTTCTGACAGAACAATTAATCAGTGGAACGTCTTGTCTCCAGAAGTTGTGTGTTCTCCAACACTGGAGGTTTTTAAGAAGAGATTGGACAACTATTTGTCTGAAATGGTATAGGATCTCCTGCTTGAACAGGGGTTGGACCGGAAGACCGGACTTCCCAGGTTCCTTCCAACTTTGTAATTCTGATATTCTGAAGATTTTTCACTCACCAAAGAATCCTGAGCAATCTTAGTGATCAATGTATTATGAAATAGATCAAATATATGGAAATATAACATATTTCTACTTTGATGCTGCTTGTTTTATCAATTCACAAGTGGATTAGAGTTTAAAACCAAGTTGTTTTTTAGTTTTAGGATAGCAGAATACTAATTTGGATGAGTCTCGTCTAGAAAATACTTCTTATTTTTTATGTTGTTCTCTACCAACCAGGTTACTCTTTAATTGCATATAAGGAACACCTGCCTAGGATATATTTTTCAGTTCTAAGATGACATATTTTCATAAAGGATGAGCATCTAATGTTCTGCAATATGACACTTCATGAAACACTGCGCACAGAAAAAGGTGGCCAGATAAAACACTTTTCCTTCCTACATTTTGTTACCATCTGTTTGATCCTCCGTTTTCGTCATGTACTACAATTTAAAACCAGAGCAATTTGACCTGAGTCCATCAGATGTTAAATGCTTGTTTTCCTTTCCTTCTTAAATATGATTAGCAATTTGGGTGACCTGCTATCAATAACTGCTGAAATAGAGGAAAACAGGTTCAAAAGTCATGTTGTCCACTCTGTTTTGCTTCAAGGAGCAATAAAAGTACTTCCTGGGTGAATCATCTCGGTATATATAATAAAAGATTACAGCTTTCAAAATCTTTGTACAGACCCATACTTTGGTTTATACGGATGAGCCAAAGGCTATAGTTTATGCCATGGAAAACACATCTATAACCAACGTGTAAAATTGACAGCCCATTCTTTTTATAGTGGGTTTTCATAAGAAATTTGATCATTCTTGTCTCATACAGATTGAGGAACTGGGTATTTCTACTCTAACAAAGAGAAGGAGTAGGGGTGATATGATAGCAGTCAACCTGAGAGGTTGTCACAGAGAAGAGGGCGGTCAACCCAGGGGTAAAATCCAGCAGGTTCTGGAGAACCGGTAGTGGAAATTTTGAGTAGTTTGGAGAAATGCAATATTTTGCAGGATCCTTCCCTTGCCACGCCGACCAAGCTACACCCACAGAACTGGTAGTAAAAAAAATTGGATTTCACCACTGGATCAGGGGTGGGTTCTAAATTTATCTTGCCGGCGGTTCACTGCCTCCTGTGCCACGTGGGCGTGCCTTGCGTGCATGCTCGCGCACCCTGTGCGCGCGTGCATGCGCAGTAAAAGAAAGCCCCGAATTTTTTTTAAAGGCCAAAAATAAGATGGCAAGGCATGCACAGTGCCGAAAACTCAGTTTCTGCACATGCGCAAAAGAAAAAAAAATGGGGGGAAATATTTTTTTCAAAAAGAAATATTCCCCAAAAAAGATGTCAGCGCCCATGGAGCAACAGAACCGGCTCTGTGATGTCACCAGCAGCCTACTACCTACTCGGTAGAACCAGTTCGAACCGGTAGGAACCCACCTCTGCACTGGATCAACCTATTCTCCAAAGCACCCGAGGGCAGGATAAGAAGTAAAGAGTAGGACATTAAAGAGAGATCCAACCTAGAAGTAAAGAGAAATTTGCTGACAATGAGAGCGATTAATCAGTAGAACAGCTTGCCTCCAGAAGTTGTGGGAACTCTATCATTGCTGGTTTTCAAGGGGAGACTGGACAGCCATACGTCCACAATGGTATAGGGTCTCCTGCTTGAGCAGGGGTTTGGACTACAAGTCCTCCAAGGTCCTTCCAACCCTATTATTCTATTTTTCATATTCTAGAGGCAGAAATATATGACTGGGCATACAAAATATATTCCAACTGAAGTTTTTCTACTGCTTTTATTAGTTATGAAAGAATAAGTAGGTCAACTGTGTTCATATTTATAGTTTTTAGTATATATCCATTTATTTAATGGGAATATATATTTATTATTTTATTTATTGGCTAGATTTATATCCTCCAGAAGCTCACCATCCCCACAACTCTGGTGATAGACTGGGCTGAGAGAAGGTCCTCCAATGCGTTTCAATGGCTGAAGATAGATTATTACAGGGGTGTCAAACTGGCGGCCTCCATGCCGGATGCGTGACATGCAGGCCACGCCCACCCCAGCTCCAGGAAGGGGAAAACATCGCCAAACGTCACATCGCAACGTGACGCAGCAAGTTTGACACCCTTGGACTAGATCCTGATCTAACCCTTGAACCATTATGTCAACCTGGCTACAGTATTTATAGTAGAAAAGTGTACTATATACACATGCAGCTATTGATCACTTGATTTACTTTTGAAAAATGATGTCTAGCTTTAACATTTTTCATTGTAATTATCTCCAGCAATTAAAAGGAGGAGATAAAATGGTTTTCTGATTTATCCTTGCAATAATCTTGTAAAGAAGGTTGGATTGATGGTGTTTAGTCTGCTGTTCTAAGCCAGGGAGTATATTATCAAAGTAACATGCTGTTTTTAATATGCAAACTGCTTCGGGGACCCTCTAATATATTGTGTATTTTTCCCTTTATTTATTTAAACGGAACAAAGAAAAAATAAAACAATGAAAATACAACAAACAACAGCAACAAAAAATAAACAACAAATGATATAGCTGCTATTGACGAGGGATACACAACATTTTTGACAAAGGATGCCCATCTATAAACTATTTAAAATTCTTGTAACCTTTAACTGGGCAAAACAGTGTAACATAGAGCAACAAATGCTCTGTGTAAACTGCTCCAATCTCGATTGCAGAAAATACGACTTCAGCAACAGAGTGGTCAATACCTGGAATGCACTACCTGACTCTAGTTTTTTCCCCAAACCCACAAAACTTTAACCTTAGACTGTTTACTGTTGACCTCACCCCATTCCTAACAGCTCTGTAAGGGGGCGTGCATAAGCGCACCAGTGTGCCTACCGTCCCTGTTCTATTGTCCCCATTTATTCGTATTCATTTTCTGTGTTCATGTTCATGTTTATACTTATACCTGTTATCTCGTACATGCTTGACAAACCAAAGAAAAGAAAAGAAAAGAAAAGAAAGAAAATAAACAATTGTTGAACCAAGTTACCTGAAATGGGCTAGCTTATAGAATGTGTCCAAAATTTGGGATCCATGTCTCCTGTCAAATTCAAATTGTATAAAACATTTTATAACAAAATGATCATAAAACAGCTTATGACATAATACACAATGTTATAAAACATTTCCTCTGCTGATGTTTGACTGTGCTATACAGTTCAACATGGGCTGTTTTCAAGGCAAATACAACTCTGAAGGTATCCCAATTTTTCCCAGTGAAAACAGTACATTAGAAATTCTGTCCAGTCTCTTCTTTAAAAAAAGGTTCTGTCCTTTTTGAACACATTGAGGAATCTGGTAAGGAAATATCTCTGAAAGGATGATTCAGCGGGTCATGGATTTGTCTAGCATTTCATTATAATCATACACTGTAAACTTAGGTTAAAGTAATACATGACCCTAATTACTTAGTGAATTGAAGACCTGACATTAGCTACTTTAGCGATGTGGCTTAAAGGTGATGCAGAAATAAACCTAGGACTAGGTATGTATAGTATGTTTGTAGTGGTCATTTAAATTTCTAGAGCTGCCTATCCATCCATGACTCTCGGTTGCATGGAAGGATTACAACAGAGGAGCAATACATTCAAAGCCATAAATAGCAAATCAAGATGCCAGAGGAAAAGGCCATAATTGTTGAAATGCATTACTCTACTGTGAATATACCCGTATCCCAGCCCAGAGCCTGGGGAAAAATTAGACCTTCAAGGCTTTCTTGAAAGACAATAGGGTTGGGGAGGGGTGGATGGGATGCTGTCTAGAGATTAGGGACCGTTTCAGAGAAGGCATGACTCTTGGGAGCCACAAGATGGCACTCCTTAATAGATGGAACCCAAAACATGTCAAAGAACTTCAAAGACAGAACATCTGGAGAAGTTCCTTAAATCTGTTCCTCAAATGTTCAGACTTCATGCTAAACAGGCCTTTGCAAATGACAGTCTGCAGTACCTGAATTTCACCTGAAAGCTTACTGAATTTGTTGTGTTCTATTGTCTTTCCCCTTAATCCCCAGGCATATCCCCAGGCACATCCTGATTACCCATTAAGGGTGATCTCCTCCAACTCCATCTGCATACGGTTTCATGCCCGTTGCTGGTTGGCTAACTAGCAACAGGGGTTAACAGCCAATGTAATTGTGTGCCTATGAGCCAGGGGAATCCCATAAAAGAGGGCTCCCCTGGCCCAGAAGTCAGTCCGGATTTACTTCACTACTTTGCCAATAAACCGAGAGCTGACTGTCACTCGACTCGTGTCTTTACTCCTGCGCGATCTAACAGAATTATTACTTAATGTAGAGACTTATGTTTGTGTGGCCTGAAGATGTCTCAGACTATCCCGGGCTAAGAACTTTATGAACAAACCAAGCTAGACCACAGAGTCCAATCAGGAGTTTATTCTTAAATAAGTCTTCCACCAGAAAGCTATGAAACAGCATTAAAGCTATGTAAAGCCAGGAGCTTCTACCTACCAGCACTGCTTTATACAGTATACCCCACCCCTGTACTTAACCCACTACTTAACCACTGATTACCCAATCACTCAAATCATAAACCAGCATCCGGCAATCCCATCTGTCAGCCAGGCAAAGGCACTTCCGGCCTCATACGGAGCCCATATGGGCTGGAATGCTCTGGTTACTCCCCCATGTTGCTGCCTAGTCCCGCTTTAGTTCTGGCTGCTCATTACAGTCTTGCAGCCCCATCTGTCTTCAGGGACATTCACAGCAGCTGGCTTCCCTCTGGCCCCCAGATATGGCGATCCCCAGCATGGGCTCGACAGGCGGCCCCCTTCTACCAGGGGCTCACCTGCAAGACGAAGCAAAGAATTATTATGAAAAGAGTGGCCTCTGTATTTCCTGGTTTATCGGAGTAACATCTATTGAATTGGCGCAGAAGGCGCTCTGCCCGGACATGGCTGTCTGCCACCCAGGAGGCCTCGGTCTCTGGAAAGCCCTTCCACCATACCAAATACTGAGTTTACCTCTGTACACTCTGGAGTCTAACACTCTGTCTATTTTGTATTGGTCGACCTCGACTGGCCCCGGTGGGTCCGGTGTGGGACGTACGTGGATGTCTTCCAACGGTTTCAGCAAACTACTGTGAAAGACCGGGTGTATACGACCCAGGAGGGTCAGCAGTTTCAACTCCACAGTTATGGGATTGATGACCCGCCTAATGGGGAACGGGCCTAGGTATTTTGGTCCTAGTTTCTTACACGGTATCAGTAATTTAATATATTTGTGGATAGATATACTAGGTCACCCACCTGGAATGGTTTGTTTTTGGCCCTTCTTTTATCAGCTTGCATTTTATATGCCTCGCCTGCTTTGCCTAAGGCTTTTTTCACAGCCCCCCGCACCTCCTGTATTGACTCTGCCCACTCTCTTGGGGTCTTTTGCGATTGGTGTTCAGGAGCCCTCTCTGGAATAGCCAGGAACTCGATCCTGTTTACCACTCGGAATGGGGTATACCCAGTACTACTGTGCACAGTATTATAATACGCCACATACGCGAACGGAAGGAGCCCTGCTCAGCCTGTTTGCTGGTATGTGACCTAGCATCGTAGGTAGCATTCCACCATGGCATTAGCCCGCTTAGCAGCCCCATTAGTACTGGGGTGGAATGCAGAGCTCAATCCCTGGGTGGATCCAATAAGGCGAACAAACTTACGCCAGTACTTGGCGATGAATTGTACGTCCCTATCCACCCCTTCCCTCTGGCCCCCAGGTATGGCGAGCCCCAGTGTGGACTCGTCAGGATGTTTCTTTGCTTAACTTTGTGGTTCTGAGACAAGAGATCTCAGAATTAAGGAAATTCTATGGAATTAAGAAAATACAACACCGTCATTTCCCCTCACTGATTACATTTAAAAGTGATTGCTCTATCGGAATGCAATAGTTTAAAATGTAGGTCATTTAAAACAAAGCCCCAACTTGGAGGTGATTGGCAGCAATTTGGAATAAAAAGTAAAGCAAGCAAGCAAGCAAAAAACAAAATAAAAAGATTACTTGTGAAAGTTAAAATTATGTCTATTCCCGACTCACTTAATGGACATGAAAATAGCTTCAGGGCACTTTCAAGACAAGTGATGCTTCTCTTATCAATCAGATGGCTGGATCAGGATTCTGGGCTTATAAAACTTGCCTTGAAATTGCTTTGAAATGGAGCAATTTTCAAAAGGAACTTCATTAATGTTTGATAGAGTTATGGATGGAAAATACAGCAGAGTGAATAATAAAAATTTGTCTGGATGACACTTCTTTCAATGTCACATACTCACTCAATCCCCATAATAATTTTTCAAATATTTCTTGAAGGTACACTGAATCTTTGTTCTTCCAGTTCTACATCCCTGCTAATAATTTCTTCCAAGATCAAAAGTTCTTAGTATTTTTTTATTTTATTATTTCTTTGTTTGTTGAAATCCACCCATCTTAAAGTTGCCAGTTTGCAAAACGCTGCTCTAAAGCAATTTGTTGTGCCACCTCATCACCCCATGGTGAGATGGGTGGCACATAATTTTAATAGCTTTGGAGCAGAGTTTTGCAAATTGGCAACTTTAAGATGGGTGGATTTCAACCCACAGAATTCAAGGGTTTTGGCTGAAGAATTCTGGGAATTAAAGTCCACATTTTAAAATTGCTTTAAACACTGCTTTAGAGCAAGGCTACACATACTTTATTTCTTGAGCTAAGAAGAAGAAATTCTCATTTTAGTACTCAATAATCCATGCTATTGGCTTCAAAGTCATCAGAAGGCTTCTGTTACTCATTTAAATCTCAGATAAATAAATAAAGACTACAGTGATACCTCGGTACCTATCATTAATTGGCTCCCGGAGGCGTGATGAACACCAAAAATGATGGGTACCAAACAAATGTTTCCCATAAGGAATAATGTAGTGAGTCACAAGGCAGCCAACATTGACAAGTTCTAATTTGTGCATGGAGTACCAAACAAATGATGAGTACCGGGATAAATTTTTTGCGTCAAAATGCATTGAGTGCCAAATTTGATGAACTTCAAAGCAGTTGACTGCCAAAATACCTCTGTAATAGAATCAGAGAGGACTTTTTTTTGGCCTAACTATAGTGTATTTATCGTCTTTCTCATTTTAATAATTCCACAGATAGATTCTCCAGTAGCAGGTCCAGGCAGTTCCCAGCATATTCGTGATGGCTGTTTCATATCTAAGAAATTGGAAATTGAGTCACAGCAACTGGATTTCTTTTCTTTTTTTAGGTTTCAAATGTTTCGCTGCTTATCCAAGTAGCTTCTTCAGTCACAGCAGGTCAGTTAGGGGGACTAAAGAACTGAAGAAGCTACTTAGATGAAGCAGCGAAATATTTCAAATTAAAAAAAGAGAAAGAAATCCAACTGCCATGCTTCAAGTTCACGACAACTCTACCTGGATGATTAAGAATCTTCACCAACATATTTCATATCTAAGGTGCAAGTTCCATAACAAGATTTCTACTTAGTTTTCTGCTACTAGGATGGCAGTGTGTTAGGACTGGACAAAAAAAGATGTAGGCTTAAACTGAGTTTAGTCCCTGATGAATGTGGATGCATCCATAAAGCTTTCCTAGCAATAGTTGAAAGTGCCTCTACATTCTTCCAGAATCTTTCAATTTCACAATCTAGCTTTCTTTCAGGAATCGTGGTGGCCCATGGTCAGAATGCAGTATTGTAGGTTAATTCTGCTGACTGCCAACTGCCAGCAGTTTGGCAGTTCAATCCTGACCGGCTCAAAGTTGACTCAGCCTTCTATCCTTCCAAGGTTGGTAAAATGAGGACCCAGATTGTTGGGGGCAATAGGCTGACTCTGTAAACCTCTTAGAGAGGGCTGTAAAGCGCTATGAAGAGGCTTATAAGTCTAAGTGCTATTGCTATTTATTCCTTAGATTTCCTGGGATCTTCCACTCAAAGGTTAAAATGTCTGAACCTCCTTAGGGTTTTTAAGGCTGGCCAGATTCAATCACTTGCCAAAGCCAGGAGTAGGCCAAAATTGACAATATTTTCAGCCTATGTGGCCTGGAAGACATAGGGAAAGTATTATGGGATGGTTACCCATCAGGAGACATTACATACAAAGGTATGTATTAATTTTGGTTGTCCTTGAGAGCCAGGTGATTGTATATATTTGCACCTCTATGATAATACAGGTAGTGCTCAACCTACGACCACAATTGTGCCACTGCAACCGTCATAAATATGAGCCAGTTGCCAAGCGGTCAAAATTTGATCATGTGATCATGGGGGAATGCTCCAACGATCGTAAGTGTGAAAAACATTCATAAGTTACTTTTTTCAGTGCCTTTGAATTATCATTTATGAGCCACAGTGGTGCAGTGGTTAGAGTGCAGTACTGCAGGCTACTTCTGCTGCCTGCCGGCTGCCTGCAATTTGGCAGTTCAAATCTCACCAGGCTCAAGGTTGACTCAGCCTTCCATCCTTTCGAGGTTGGTAAAATGAGGAACCAGATTGTTGGGGGCAATAGGCTGACTATGTAAACCGCTTAGAGAGGGCTGTAAAGCACTGTGAAGCGGTATATAAGTCTAAGTACTATTGCTATTTAACAAATGGTTCTTAGCGGAAGACTATCTGTACTTATGGGTAGCGAAGTCAAAGGAATGATTTACATAAAAAACCCATTTCATCGTGCCAAAGGTATACATTGAAATATGAGTGATAAAATAGCTTTCTAGGAATTTGAGATAGATGAAATAAAACCGGCTTCCAATACTGCTGAGAAATTTCCTTCGGAAAAGCTCAGCACAGCAGCTCCCCCTGTTGACCTCACATCTCCACTTCTGCAATTTCTTCCAGCTGTCCTTGAACTACTTAGCTCCATGTTTCTCAATCGTATCAGCGTTAAGATGTGTTGGGTTCTGGGGGATGAAGTCCGTCCATCTCAAAAGCTGCTGAGAATGAGGAAGCCCTGAGGTGGCTTCTGTCCCCTTGACAGATGTTGATGCAAAGGAAATCTTTTCTTGCTGAATATTTCATGGAAGGCTTCGACAACCACATGTGCTTTTTATGTCCCAGATATTTTTTTTAAAGAAAATACTTAGTAGGATTTTTTTTGGGGGAATGGTGATAAATGCATTGAGTTTTAGAATAAAATACAGTAAGGAGTTGGGATTTTTTTTTTTTTTGCTCCCAGGTGGGCTAAACTGGATGAACCTTTGCTGCCATTTAGTGGTCTCAAATATTTGTTTTGCTGTCCCCATCTGGTGGTCCTACTTTTAGGCCATTTGGGTCATTTAGAATTTGGGAGCGATTCACAACATGGATACCATGAAACAAACTGCAGATGTTGTGTCCTGACATCATTTATAGCCTCTTTCCTTCCTGCCTCCTCTTCCTCCATACCAGGGGTCGGCAACCTTAAACACTCAAAGAGCCACAAAGATCTAACCGGAAGCCCCCCGTTCGATTCTAGAGCTGGCCGGAAGTCTGATTCCCCCACCATAGAGTCTCCTCCTAGTGCAGCATCCTTTTTCCTTTACCTGTCCTAACCGAAAGCTCTATCAATTGTGGAGCCGACCAGCAATAGGGAGCTTCAGCAGAGGGATGAAAGAGCCACATGCAGCTCCAGAGCCGCAGGTTGCTGACCCCTGCTCCATTCCATCCTCATAGCTTCAATACTGTTAGTTCTCGTCTTACAACAGTTTGCTTAGTGGCCGTTCGAAGTTACAGCAGCATTGAAAAAAGTGACTTATGACCATTTTTCACACTTGTGGTCATGGCAGCAGCCCTATGGTCATTCGGATGCTTGACAATTGACTCACATTTATGACGGTTGCAGTGTCCCGGGGTCATGTGATCCCCTTTTGCAACCTTCTGACAAGCAAAGTTAATGAGGAAAGCAGAATCACTTAACAACTGTGTTACTAATTTAAAACTGCAGCGATTCTCTTAACAAAGGGGACCAAAAAAGTCATAAAATGGGGCAAAACTCACTTAACAAATGTCTCACTTAGCAACATAAATTTTGGGCTCAGTTGTGTCGTACGTTGAGGACTACCAGTACATAGTTCTACCTTCAATGTATAAACGAACTGGTGATATCACCGTGCTGTCTTTCAATAGAACATAGCCACAAAACACAATTGGTACATGAGTGAAATTACTTTGGAAAACAAGAAACAT
>JANHFT010005525.1:267304-281626 GCA_032467955.1 Pseudoxenodon macrops
CTTTTATTATAACGTTGCTTTCTATTAATCCAAATTTGTAGTAAAGCATCTGTGGATCTGTTTTAGACCTGGAAGCTTTCAGATTCGGGTTAATGTCAGGGTTCCAAAAAACACCCCCAACGAAATCAAACTCCCAAGGCTAGAAGTTCCTCAAAGTTCCAATTTATTAGAGATGTCATGTTGGCACATCTGGGAAAACTTGAATCGGAAAACTTCCAGGTTTTCCCCACTCAGTTGAAGGTTCACAACCCTGCCCCAAACCCACAAGTTCATCACATGGTCCAATCCAGAGGTGGGTTTCAGCAGGTTCTGACCAGTTCTGGAGAACCTGTAGCGGAAATTTTGAGTAGTTTGGAGAACCAGAAGCAGAAATTTTGAGTAGTTCAGAGAACCGTTAAATACCACCTTTGACTGGCCCCGCCCCCATCTATTCTCTGCCTCCAGAGTCCCAGCTGATCGGAAGGAAATGCGGTTTTACAGTATCCTTCCCCTGCCACGCCCACCAAGCCACGCCACGCCCACAGAACCGGTAATTTAAAAAAATGAATCCCACCACTGGTCCAATCCATTCTTCACACACAACTGGCGACAATGCCCAGTCACTCCCATCCAGGTGCAGGCAAGTGTCCTTGACTCCCAGAGTAAGGAATGATGCTAATCTTCCACAGCTCTAAACCAAACCCCCTCCCAATTTCCCAGGCTAAAATATGTGGCAGTTAGGAAGCTGAACAGAAAAATGGCTTCCAAAACTGACAGTTGCTATAATTAGACGGTAAATATATATGTTAATGAATCTTTACAGGGTAGTGGTTGTATCTTGTAAGGCATCTCCTTATTCTCATATCTTTCAGAAATAAAAAGACTTTTGCAGAAATTTCGGAAGAGCGAGAAGATGATAGAGGAGTCCATGCTGGTGGGCTGTTCGGAAAAATGCGCTCCCTATTTTGCTCTTGACCTAGGTTAGAATTTGCATGCATGAATGTTTATAACCTGACCCTTGTTGCTACACTAAAAATCATGTGAAACGGAATCTCATATACTAAAGATGTGCAAATTTGTCAACGTGGGAACAGTTAATTCCAAAGGGTTCTGGCATTATCCACCCAAACTTTGCCATTCTTGGCTTCTGGAGGCAAATCCTCGGCATCGGAATAGGGGTATTCTGGGACTTGTGCATTTGGTTCTTGAAAGAAAATTATTTTACGAATGAAGGCAAATATCTGTGTCCCAGGATAAAGTTGCAGGATCCGATCTGGGTTGGTCAGCGAGATGAGAGGTTTAGTCTTCCATGCTTTTGGACTCGTGCTGGAACCAATCCTCAGGGGATTTCTCTCTGCCGGAATGTGTGCTTTGGACTATTCTGTGCATCGTATGGTGGCTCAGTGGCTAAGACCCTGAGCTTGTCGATCAGAAAGGTCGGCGGTTTGAATCCCTAGCGCCGCATAACGGAGTGAGCTCCCGTTACTTGTCCCAGCTTCTGCCAACCTCGCAGTTCGATAGCACGTAAAAATGCAAGTAGAAAAATAGGGACCACCTTTGGTGGGAAAGTAACAGCATTCCATGTGCCTTTGGCGTTTAGTCATGCCGGCCACATGACCACGGGCACATGTTCGGAAAGCGCTGGCTCTTCAGCTTTCGGAGATGACCACCGCCCCCTAGAGTCAGGAGCGACTAGCACATATGTCCACCTTAACTTTATGCATCGTATTTATGTGGTGCCTGGTTGGGTGTGGCTTTCTATTAGTTAATTGGCATGTTGATGGCCAGCTACATGATTGTGAAAGCTCGGAAGACTAAACCCCTAGTTCCTGTGACCGGCTCAGACTGGATCTTGAAAACTATTTTGTATTTTTGGAGTATTTTGAGAGAGAGATTAAAAAATGGCCTCATTATATTTTTTGTAATCCTCCGCCATGCCTTTGCTTAAGTCATTTTAAAAAAAGATTTAAATACAGCCATCCTTAACAGTCTACTCTCATTTGTAAAATGAAAAGATTATAACAGTACAGAATAGTTCAAGGCGGATTATAACAGTACAGAATAGTTCAAGGCGGATGTAAAATATCCTCTTTAACCTTGTATTCACTAAATTGCACATGCAATGCTGATGCTCGTTCATTCGCTTAGGAGGGAGATTTTTCAGGTGTCCTGAATAATTTGGTGGTATTTGCAAACTTGATTTCTAGTCTAATTATTTGTAGGTTCTCACCAAATACAACTGGACTTATATTTTATGAAAACATTGTTTCTGAATTCCTTAAGTGCTGGATGGTTTTATGGGATACAACACTTGCCCAGGACTCTTTATAAAAAAAACGGAATGGCATTTTGTATACTTTGAGTTTATTTGTAAATACTCAGCAGATCAGGTCTTTTGGTTCACTGTTACACACTATATTATTTCTATAGTGTTTTCCCCAATTTCCTAGAAATTAACCCCTTGATCCCGGCCATAGTTTTCCTCTAAAAGTGATAGTGGATTCTGTTTTTAAAGGCAATAATCATGAGTGAAATCAGGACATGCAGCAGAAAACGGGAAAGGAAAGGGTAGGTTTTTTTTATCCCAGAGCAGTATCTGCCTATTTAATGTGAGCCATTAATCTCCCTTTCTGTGATAAAGAAGATAATTGGCAGAGCCATTAATCTTGCTCATACCACAGCCTATCCTTTATATGGAATCACTGACCTGAATAATGTTGTTGAATGATTATTTAATTTTATAGTACAATTATTGGTTAACTGTATCAGCAACAGTATTAACTCTGCAATAACTATGGTTTAATCCATGGAAAAGGTGCGGGGGAGGGGGTAATAACAAAGATGTTTGAATCCCACAGATTTATTGAATTCCAGGATTCTTGCCAAAATCTGCTGTTGAGTCTGAACTTGATGGATCGTTTGGAGAATTACAGAAAGCTTTCTTCCAATTAGAGGAGGAAGATGCATCTTTGATTTCCACGGTATGATTTTACGCATAGAATACTGATGCTGATAAAGAATTGCAAACATTTCCAGAGGAAAATAGGAATTTCAGCTTCCTGATGTGGGCAATTTTTGACTACTTGATTTATGCTTTCTCTCTCTTTTTGTTTTTCTGTCGTCTTCTCAATTCTGCGAACTGCCCTTCTTTGAGTCGGCCTCTTGGCTTGTGATTAGAATAGCTCAATTTTCTCAATACCATCCAAAAATTTTGATTGGACCCGGCCAATTTCCATTAATTGAAGAATCTGGAATCTGTTGTTCTTTACCCCAGTGAAGTTTATGACAAATCAGAGATACTTACTGCATTATTCCATTGAATTATTAGAACAGGTGAACATAAGGAAGATTAGAAGTGATTCTTTTTTGCTTGTTTGCTAGTTTAATAACTTTATTCCTTGCATTTGGCTATTTGTTTTAATTGTAGTTTGTTTAGGTCATAGGGGTTAGCATCACGCACCACACTAACTGATAAACCATAAATTGCAAATTGAAAGAGGCTGATTTTAAAGCCAAAGCCAAATACGTCCCATTATAGCTTAAGAGTAGTGCTGGAACTCAATCATCCAGCTTTTTATTATATAATGACACCTTTTATTTTGATGTGGTCAGGTATTCAAGATAGGATATCAGCTCTCCAGCTTCAATCTGCCTGCACCAAATGTGACAGCTGTTACCACATTAAAAAATTTTTTTTTTTAATTAAGCTATAAAGTATAAAATACAAAATTAAATAGAAGAACAGTGAAGGGAAAAGGGGAAGTGAAGTGAGGAAAGAGGGGAAAAAAGAAAAAGAAGCATTGACTTCTGACTCTGTTACAGTAAAATAAAGCATTAACCATCAAATCACAGCTTTTTGCATTTCCATAATAGTATGAACAAGTCATTTTTATAAAGCTCTATCAGTCTAATCTGTAAAACCCGAAGTCAGAGTTACATTCTTTTCCACATGAAGCATGAAGTTCAGAAGTGGTTTCCATGTGGAAACAAAAGCACTTATGTTCTTTTCCTTAATCAAAGTAGTCAGTTTTGCCATTTCAGCCAACTGCAACCATCTTCCATGGTAGGAATCAGTGTCCTTTAATTTATGCACATATAATAGTCTTGATGTCAATACTCTTGCTATCAACATATACCAGTAAAAAAGTTCCAATTTTTTTTCTCCAGTTCTTTTTTCATTAGACCCAAAAGGAAAAGTTCTAGTTTCATTTTTATCTCCGTTTTCAGAATATTCTGTATTAAAATATGAATCATACTCCAATATATATTTTTTCACATGTCCACCATAGATGAAAAAACAAATCCTTTATTTTTACATTTCCAACATTCATTTGACATGCCTTTATACATCTTGGATAATTTACCTTGTGTTAAATACCAATGATATATCTATCACCTTATAGAAATTCTCTTTTAGATTATAATTTAATGTAAATTTTTAACCCTTCATCCACATATTTTCCCATTGTTCAAGCATCACATTATATCCAAAATTCCTTGCCCACTGAATCATACAATGTTTTATATGTTCATTTTCCAAATTCAGTTTCAATAACATTTTATAAATCTTAGCAATAATTTATTCATTGTTGCCACATAATGAAAGTTCCCATTCATTTTTAACAAAGTTAAATAAAGTTTTAACACTTTTTATCCAATTTGAACCTTTCAGTTGCTAGTAAGTAAACCAGTGACAAGTATAACCTTCTGTTTCAAGTTCTTCCCTCGGCTTTAGTATTGAGTCACCAGAATTAAAAGATAACATTTTACTAAACCTCAGCCAATCTGGCTTTGCCACCATTTCTTTTCTTAAAAAAAGCTTCCTATGCCCAAAAGGGCAACTTTGTAGAGAGCCTTGTTTTATGTTTATTCCAAACTCTTAGTATGGCACGTTTAACAAAGTTGTTATTAAAACATTAACTTTACTTATATCATAAGTAGCCGTATACCATCCAAATCTTAATTCAAGGCCCTCTAATTTGAGTAGCCTCTTGTTCTGGAGACTCACCCATTCTTTTGCCCAGGTCAAACAGCATGCATCAAAATACAATTTCATATCTGGTAGACCCAACCCACCTCTTCCCTTGGCATCTTGCAATAGCTTATATCTAACTTTTGTTTTGTTTTTTCCCTTGCCTTATAAACTTAGAGCTATCCTTCTGCCATTGTTTAAATGGGTTGCCAGTTGTGAGTATTGTTAACGTTGTTTTTTTTAGTTGAAGTGACTTTACTGTGCTGCAGACCCAGTTCAATCACCAGAAAGGCCTGTCAATAATAAATTACGCTTTGAATATTATCTGAGTAGATGTGGCATCCAGTAATGGGATATTCACAATTCTGTAGCTCTAATAAGTGCTGGAGAGACTGAAAAGAATCTCTTAGGGAATCATTTTTTTAAATTTCCTAAATAAAAGGGAGTGGAAGAATTTAAAGTATTTCTGGCGAGCCTCTTTTTGGAAGGAACCTCACTTAAAGAAACTGTACTCACCACACACTACTGTGAATGAGCTAGATTCTCCAGAACTCTGAAATCTATCCAGTTACACATCTCTTAGCACTCGTATCCAGGGCTCCTCTCTTTAGCCCAACCCTGCAAAAAAAATGAAAAAGTCCTGTCTGTCACTCAGAAATGCAGAACTTAATCTTATGCTGGTCTACACAGCCAGCCTAGCCTTGAAAAGATGATTTTAATGAGAAATTCCCTCATTAAGTCAATGAAGCCAGATTTCTAAAGAGAAAGTTAAGTTTATCGGGAAAGGAGAAATATTGAAGGAGAAGCAAGAATTGGAACAAATTCCAAATAAAATCAATGCAAACGTTCTAGCTAGAGTAATTGCAGGTAGTCCTCAATTGACAATCATTTGTTTAGTGATGGTTCGAAATTACAATGGCACAGGAAAAAGAAATTGCCGGCGGTTTGTGACGCAACTGTTGCAGTACCTCCCATGGTCACGTGTTCAAAGTTGGGATGTTTGGCAACTGGCATGTATTTATGGTGGTTGCAGTGTTCCAATATAAATCCCCTTTTGCAACCTTCTGACAAGGAAAGCCAATGGGGAAGCCAGATTCACTTAACAGTCGTCTTACTAACTTAACAGCTGCAGTGATTCACTTAACAACTGTGGCACGAAAGGTCGTAAAATTGGACACAACTCAACAGCTGCCTTGCTTAGAACAGACATTTTGAGCTCATTTGTGGTTTTAAGTTGAGGATCACCTGTCCTTACATTTTTTGTCTGACCAGAGCCTTTCCTATCCTGATTCACTGAATTGATTTTTGCAGTCTCAGGCACTCCTTCGATGGCATGATAATAACCAATATTGCGGCAAAACCGGACAGCCCACAATGAAGAATTTGTCTGGGAGCAAACGAATTTGTCATACCAATGGAATCCTCTATTATCCACAGGTAGGCCAAGAATATGGTCTAAAGCCATCCAGGCAGCTGGAAAAAGCTTTTCGGAAATACATTTTTTAAAAACACTAATTATGAGTTACCTTTAGGATGATTCTTTCAGACTAGAAAAGGAAATTATTATCATTTTTTAGTTTAAATAAAGTTATTGGCTATATATCTTAATCTGTCTATAGCCACTTCAGTTCATCTCTAAACACTGGGAACATACAGAGAATTTCCCTGTATCATCAGTCCTTCTATCAGTGAGCAAATAACAGCATGAAGTCCTCAGGGGTGCCAGTCACCCACTCCATCCAAAATGAAAAGAAAAGACATTGTTAGCTATCCTCCCCCACCATTTATAGCTTAGTTCATATTCTGTGCGCTGACTTGTTTATAAGCAGAGAAACAAAACAAAAATCCATGCACACAAGCGGTTGATAAGAAGGGGAGCTGCCAAGTTGCCAAGCCACCTTTCTGCCAGTATATTTAATTATCCTTCTCAGCTGTGATGATGGAAGAACAGCATGTTGTGATTTCTGCAACCTTGTGTCTTTCCCAATAGCTGAAAACCAGCTTATACAATATTGTGATCTTTGGAATGAAGGAGAATGAATATATGTTTCAGATGATCAAGATATTAAAAAGTGTATCAGCGAAAGGGTTGCCTTGAAACCAGGAGACTGGTGGTGTACTCTGAAGCAAAGATTCCCAATAGCAGGAAAATTCTCTGTCCACAAAGTTCTACAGAGCTGCAGGTTTACAACTAGAACATTAAACGTGTTTTTATTTCAAGTAAATTACAGTAACCCTCCCAACATGTAGTTTTCAAAGCTAGCTAGCAATGTGCTCTTAAGATCCAGCAACCACGTCACCATAGGAGAGATGTATGTGCAGCCATTATAACTTTGAAATGGAGACACAAGTACCTTTTTGGGTGTTCCATTGTAACTTTGAACTTAGAGGGCTACCTGTATTCTCTGATAGGAAACTTGTGTGCCTGCGGATGGATTTGGTAAAACATACAATGAGATTTTGTTTGTTTCTTTGTTTTAAAAATAATTCATTTTAATACTTTAAATTAAAAAAAAAATACCCTGTTTTTCGGACTATAAGACGCACCTAAATTTACAGGAGGAAATCAGGAAAAAAATAGTGTTTGGCCTCCTCATGTTGCGTTTTCGCCCTCACAGGCCCCCATAAGCACTTTGCAGTGCTCCGTATGGCCTGTTTTTGCAGAGTGCTTCTTGGGGCTGGGGAGGGTAAAAAAGCGACATGGGGAGAGGACTTGGGATCCCCAAAAATGGACCATACAGAGCACTGCAGAGTGCTTTTGGTGGCCGGGGAGGGCAAAACCTCAACGCATGGAGGGCTTGGGAGGCCAAAAATGAGCCCGGTTTTGGCGAAAACGAGCTGTGCGGAACACTGCAGAGTGCTTCTGGGGGATGGGAAGGGCGAAAACGCAATGCATGGAGGGCTTGGGAGGCCAAACATGCCCATATTCGGTCTATAAGATGCACCTAAATTTTTAGGGAGGGAAAAGGTGCATCTTATAGGCCCAAAAATACGATAATACTTTAATATAGTTTAATACTCCTACCTCCTGATATTTTCCCAACAACCAGAACCCTGAGAGGTGGGTTGAGCTGAGAGAATGACTGTCCCAAGCTCACCCAGCAGGCTTTCATGCCTAAGGTCGGACTAGAACTCACAGTCTCCTGGTTTCTAGGCCAACAGCTTAACCACTGCACAGGTATCTCATCTACTCTGCTCATCAGTCTCTCCTTTTTTTGCTTTAGCTAGCCATAGCTTTAAGATTGATTTAATGTGTTCCTGCTGCTGTTATTTTGGTCCAAGGTAAAATGTAAGCGAATCACTCTTGCTGGTCCCATATTCCACACTTCTGTTATTGTGCTCTGAATTGCAACTTCATGTGGTAGCTAGTTAATATAATCATTGTCCTGATGTGTTTGTGCCTTTTTAGATGTCTCCGGTGGTTATTGCATTGGTGTCCGATGGGAGTCGATGCCTTCTTGTACGTCAGGCATCATTTCCTAAAGGGATGTACAGTGCTTTGGCTGGCTTTTGTGACATAGGTAAGACAGCATGTCCACAGTATGTATTTTAATGATAGCTTCAGAGCGGTAATCCACCCAAAGTAGAGATGATACATGAGCCTTAACTAACTAGCTCATTATGTTGCACGTAATTGCCATATTGTTCAAACTTGGTCAGGTAAATTAATGGATGTGTTGTGTTTGTTTTGAAATGAATCTCAAGGAAAGGGAGGAAATTAGGTCAGTACGTCAAGATTTTAAGCTTAAGTAAATCAGAAATATTTGTGTCAGATTAGCCTTCTTCAGTCTGATGCCTTTCAGATTTGATAGGCCTGCTACTTGCAGTTGTAACACAGATTGAGACCAAATTGGTTACGAATTCTGGGAGTTCAATCCCAGTACAGTATATGGATTGTGTCAGCCTCAATATACCTTCAGGGCATTTGATTGAGGAGATATATTTAAGCCATTGGTTTTTAATAATTATGTAGCCAAGAAATAGGCACAATGTGGTTTGTTTGGTCTTGGCCTAGTATGTTCCTTAATTATTTTTATGCTTTGTAAACCATGATTTCTGGCATAGCATGTTGTATGAAGCCAGCTTTTTTGATAGTTCAAAATACCAGAATTATCTTCCAAAAAATAACCAGCCAATAGAGTGAGGTCTGTATGAATTTAAAGGTATTGTTATCTAAATTCTCAACTGTTTGATGCAGCCTGCATTTATCCAACATGTTTAACTTGGTTGCTGAATTAATTTGTTTTTTGAATTTGCTCTAACATATTGATTCATAAACGTACCAAATACAGTGAATTTGCTAAAGTGAAAATCTAACCATTACCTAATCCTGATCAATTTAGTATTCCGTGTCATAGCACCTGTCAGGTCTTTTACCTAACCTGCTTTAAGTTTGTGAATATAGAATTCGAGTTATGTATTTGGTAAATTGAGGAAATCTACTTTGATGACTCAAATCAAGCATCTTTATAGCTTTTTCTGTTAGAACAACAAAAAGACAATAATTGACGGGTTTTACATTAATTGTAAAAATAAATCAAGTATTTTTGTAAAAACACAACGGCTTTTAACTGTCGTGTAACTGGCAGTGTTCTTAGATAACATTTCTTGAAATCTATTTATTTAAAGCACTTGTATTTGTAAAACTATAGCCAGTTATTTTAAAACAACCCTGATTGACTTACATGTAAACGGTTCCTTAAGTATTTTTCTAGTTGGCTTTTCTGCTGACATGCAAAAGCTAGCTTAAGTAGTGGCACTAAAAAAAGAAAAGAAAATGAAATACAGAAATGAAATATTTTTCTGAAATAAAGCAAAGTAATGGCTGCTTTGGTATTTATAAGGGAGTTGTGCTAAGGTGGTGGCAGACTTAATTCTTTAAGCATCATCATGATCATGCTTTCATGAAATTTTGATGACTCTTGGCATATGGACAATACTTGGTAAGAAGAAGGGGACATCAACTCTTTCATATTCCATTTTTTTTAAAAATCCTGATATTCGAGTTCCATATGTCAGTAAGACGTTTTATACTTATTCTGTCAACGCTAAAGAAAGGTTATGAAGACGTCCTTCATTATGTTTTCTGTTCCCAGGTGAGAGTCTAGAAGAGACAGTCCAACGAGAGGTTGCTGAAGAAGTAGGCCTAGAAGTGAAATCTCTCTGGTACTCTGCATCTCAGCACTGGCCATTCCCAAACAGCATCCTCATGATAGCTTGTCATGCATTAGTGCATCCATTACAGAGCAAAGTAAGACCGCTGGTAGAATCCTACTTTGATTTTATTTGATGCTAGCTTATAAATGAGAACTATCTCCCTAACCTGGTTCCTTTCAGATACAATATATTGGACTTAACTATTCCAATCATTTTCTGGAACTTCTGAATGTTATAATTCTATGCATTTGGAGGCCACTGAGTTCCATAAAAACTGACAAATAATCCTTATTCTTTGATGTTTTATGAAACTAATGAAAAACAATTCTGGATTATGTCCTTCCCCAACTCAAGTTTTCTATCCATGCTGCCTGGTGAGCATATGATTGTAATAGTTGTGGATATCTGTTAGATTATATCATGAGCTTTTTCCTTGAAGAGAATACTTAATGTATATATCTTACATTGTAGCCTCGGTAGTATTTCTCTAAAGCAGGTTATAGGCCAGTGATGGCGAAATGTTTTGGCACCGAGTCCCCAAACCAGAATGTGCGCATGCACATCGGAGCACCAAAAACCTGAGGACCAACTGGCTGATGTGCATGCGTGTGCTGGCCACCTGGTCTTCGTGTGCGCCAGAGTGCCGGAAACCCAAAGACTAGGTGGCCGGTTCACGCATGTGCACTGACCAACTGGTCTTAGGGTTTCCGGCACTCGGGCGCATGCGAAGACCAACTGGCCGGCGCGCATGCTGGAAACCAGAAGAGTAGTTGGCGATGGTACGCGTGCCAAAGGTGGCACGCAGAACCCTCTCTGTGGGCACATGTGCCATCACCAACTACTCTTCTGGTTTCTAGCATGCGCGCCAGCCAGCTGGTCTTAGGGTTTCTGGCACTCCGGCGCACGCAAAGACCAACTGGCTGGCGTGCATGCTGGAAACCAGAAGAGCAGTTGGTGTGCTGCAGGTTCGCCATCATGCTTATAGGCTGTTATTTCATTGCATGTGGGGAAAGGAGCTTGGGACAATAAAGTCTTGCTTTCTGTTGAAACTAGGATGAAGATGACATTTGAACTGAAGGCAATGTCGTGTTCCTACTCAGTTTTAGTTGTAGCTATGGCTAATGCACTAATACACCTTCATTAGAAGACAACCATTTTTTTTTTCAATTTTGCTTTTATTTTCAATTATTTCATTTGCAGTGTACAATCAATACTCAGGAGCTTGAATCTGCCCGGTGGTTCAGCCATGAGGAAGTGGTGAAGGCACTTGAACGGGAACCAAGGCCTCCTAAAGAAACGGATGACAGCACCTCTTTTTGGGTGCCACCCAAACAAGCTATAGCTCGACGGTTGATCCAGGAATGGGTGAAGCAGAAAACTTCTCCTTAGTTTAAAAAAAATATACATGCAGGGGCATGATGGTAATTTTATATCTGATGTCTTTTTTGCAGTGGTCTTCCATATTTTGTGGAGAAGGTACTGGTAAACCGTATTAGGCCTTTTGGCACGTTGTCCTGAAAATGAATTGCTATAGAAATCACTGAAAGGATTTGGAATGAGAGGTTGATATCCCCACATGGTAATAATATGTAGCAAAACCAGTCTAAACCTCTGTTCCTTTTGAAAACGAGGAAGAATTGAGTGTATTCTTGGGATTTCTTAGTAAAATCATTTGGGCAAGCCTGGCCCTTGAATTGCTTGCTTGTTCCTGGAAGCATCCTGACCAGTTGGGGTTGGGAGTGAAGTTAAAATTCTTGGACCACCAGAGGACTATCTATGACCAATTTTGCCCTTATTAGGACTCCTCAGGTCCACATAGCCATTATAGTTAGTATTACACTTACATGGTTGACTCTTATCCGTTTGACTCCTCTTCTATCTTTTTAAAAAGATGCCTCCTGTGTCTCAATATACAATATGCTCAATATGCTAAATATACACGTTCCCCAACCGAAGTTCGGTTCTCTCATTCTTCCTGTGAGAATTTGTGTGAACTTATTCTGATGGGGGTGGAGGAAAGTTCATCATTTATATTTGAAAAGTTCCTAATTATACACACACAAGCAAAAAAGGGGTAAAGCAAGATGAGGTTGGGTTGGGTGTTATATTTTCTCAGCATACGTCACTGGGGTAAGTTAAAGATCTAAAGACTGCTTTCAGCTAACCCAATTCTGTTTAGTTTTAACCTTCAATTTGTCTTTGCTCTGATTTGTATGTAGGGGCTAAAGGCAGCTCACTCAAGTAGGTTATTTTATACAAAAATAATAAATGATTCAGTTCAGTAAGCAGGTTAAAGTTGTGTGAATTTAGACAGTATTGATTTAGTGTATTATATGGAGTTTACTGGAGCTTATGTGTTTTGGAGGGTAGATCGTGGCACTCTCTTATACAAGTAGTTCTCTACTTACTACTGCTTGCTTAGCAACTGTTTGAAGTTCCAACGGACCGCCTCAGGGTTACTTACGGGTCACTCAGATTCAAAGTTCCAACTGCTGCCCTCCTCCCTGCAGTCACATGATTGCATTTTGGGCGCTTTGGCAACTGGCTAGCATTTATGGCCAATTGCAGCATTCTGAAGTCACGTGGCCATGATTTGGGATATGTTTTGCCAGAACCTGTGGTTTACTTTCAGCTTTTAAGAAAAACAATTCCATTGCAGACAATGGATTTGCTTAACGACAACAATGTTTATTTAATGGCTTTGATGACTTACTCAACGACTCCTTCAAAAAAAGGTAGTACAATTGGACATGTTGATATGATGACCCAGGTAACACCAGCATGGGCTACTATTGTAATTTGGGGTTCAATTACGATCATAAACTGAGAATCATCTCTATTCTGAGGACTGAATGTTTTACCGTTTTTCCTGGTCTCGCTATTTTGTTTTCTGTGAAATATATGAACCGTTGAAGCAGACATCTCAGTTGGGAGTATTTATATATGGGGTTCAAATAACAATAGCGCTTAGATTTATAGACCGCTCCATACTGCTTTACAGCATTCTCTGGCCGGTTTATGGAGTCAGCATATTGTCCCCAACAATCTGGCTCCTCATTTTATCGACCTCGGAAGGATGGAAGGCTGAATCAACCTTGAGCAGATCAGGATCGAACTCTAGGCTTTGGGCAGTGTTTGCCTGAAATAACTGCATTCTAATCACTGCACCACCATGGCTCCTTGGTAGTTGTTTTGTAAAATTGTGATGCTTCCAATTTTGCAACACAAAATATTTACTAAACATGTCAGTTACATCCACGTGCTTCCAAAGGTTGTCCACTCTTAAGAGAAATTGTGGTTGATAAAACACTAGATTATCCTCTTGCACAGGAAGAAATGCTGCTTCTATGATCTTTACCTTAACAGTACCAGCTTCCTGTTTGACATTGCAGAGATAACTTTGCTCTTAAAGCAGATTTCTTTTTCCCTGAAACCCCGAGGGTTCTTGTCTTCCTGTTAGTCCATAACAGCATGATTATAAAAAGCTAAAGTGCATGAGGCAGATTGAGGGAGGTTATAGAATTCTGACATCTCCCAGTTCTAAATTACGCTACTAAACCAGGCAAAATGTACATATGCCAGTTCTACGTCTTTCCTATTTCCTACTCATTTAGTTTTTTCTTCTTTATAATATTTGGATCTTTCATTCTCTACGGTTTCTAAACTTTCAAAAGCAGTTTTGGATCAAAACTGCAAAAAAAAGGGGCGGGGGAAGAAAGTGGAATAAATCCGGGCTACTGCTTTATTTTGTTTTAAAAGTGTTTGTATAATATAGCATCATTCAAAAGCTGGTTTCTCCATTTGTGGATATTTTCAGGATAGGATTTGTATGCCCATTATTTTTGCTTTAATCAAATGTTATCTGTGATACACATGCCAGCAGAGAAGAGGCTCTTTTGCAAATGAAACATGAATGTCGAAATATGATCAATAAGCCAGTTGTAGTTGTAATGATTGAAAGATGTGAGTTGGTAAATTTAATTCTCGCATTTTTTTTCTTAAGTGAGTCTGACATAAAACCAAAATCCAGATTTTGTCTAGGACTTTTTGCTGATTCTGTCAATATTAATTTCAACTTAATATTTTTGTACTTCCCTTTCTCTACAAAAATCATGGTTGAAATGATGAAAATTCTGTTTCTCCGTAGTAATGTTGAGGTAGCCTCCAGCCATGGGATAACTTCATCCTGCCTCCTGATTGGACTGAGTCTTAGT
>JANHFT010005525.1:301085-313951 GCA_032467955.1 Pseudoxenodon macrops
ATCGCCACCATAGAGAAGAGACTTCCGCTCGGCCGGAGAGGCAAGAGAAGGAGGGGGCGTCGCCATGGCGGCCGGGGCCGAGCCGGCCAGCCGGCTGCGCCGACGAGGACCGAGATGAAACGCTGAGGCGGGAGGATGATCTCGCGATACACCCGGAAGCCGGTGCCCCCCGACGTCCAGGGGATGTGAGTGACGTTCTCTTGGGCCAAACCCGAAGCGCGGGTCCCTCGGAGCCTTTCCAGGCGTTGCCAGCCCTTCCGGAGAAGGCGGTGGTGCCTTCCAGGGAGCACCTGCGGCGGCCTGACGAGCCTCTCTCCGCCGCCTTCCCTCTCTCGCTCTCAATTCCTCTTGTGTTATTCCCACGTTCTTTGGCTCGAGGGCCTGCCGGAGGAGGGCTCCCCCTAGCGGTTCGAGGCAGCGCCACACCCGCGTCGGCTGCAAATTCCTTTAAAAAGACTAAAGCGGGGCGCAATCTTTGAGCGGGAGGGAAGTCAGTGAAATCCCGGGATCGCGACCTGGCAAGTGGTCCAACCCATCAATCTAGAACTGGAAGGGGCCTTAGAGGTCTTCTAGTCCAGCCCCCTGCTCAAGCAGGAGACCCTCTATACCATTTCAGACAAGTGTCTGCCCAATCTCTTCTTAAAAGCCTCCAGTGATGAAGCCCCCATGATTTCTGGTGGCAAGCAGTTCCACTGGTTAATTGTCCTCACTGTTAAGAAGTTTCTCCTTAATTCCAGGTTGCTTCTCTCCTTGGTTAGTTTCCATTCATTGTTTCTTGCCCTCTGGTGCTTTGGAGAATAAGTTGACCCCCCCCCCCTCTTCTTTGTGTCAGCCGGTCCAATATTGGAATATTTCTATCATCTCACCCCCTAGTCCTTCTTTTCATTAGACTGGCCATATCCAAATTCTACAAATTCTTCATACGTTTTAATCTCCAGGTCTTTAATCGTCTTCCTCGCTCTTCTTGTTCAAATATTGTAAGGATAACACAAATGTGGGAAAATACCAAAAGTCAATGCGTAAATTGGGACCTTGTAAGGCTGCAGTAGATTTCCCTTGTCGGGATTGCATATAGGCTGACTGGTTTTTCTACAGAGCCTGGAGTGAACCTCTTTCAGGTTCATGAACTATGGTTGGGTGGGTTGATCAGGGTGCTTTTAAGAGAGAATTGGCAAAAGGCTTGTGGCTCATAAACTAGGGATTTTTTTGTTGCCGTTCATGAGAATACTATATACTTTCTAATGGTTTTAGTGCTATCTGTTTACTGATTTGCCACCAAGCAAATGGTGACGTTTGTATTTATTTTTAGTCGAGGACTTACAAAGAATACCTTAGAACATCATCCCCTGCCGGACTCACTGGATGACAGTTACCCATCCACTGAAAGTCAAGAAGATATTTCAAGGTATTGGGATATATAATTCATTGTGGTGGAGGGTTAGGAAAGAAAAAGATATAAAAGAAGCATTCTTATATCCTTTTTTTTTATTTTTCCTTTTTTTAAACCTCTCTTCAAAAGCTATATTAAAGAGCTTTGTTTAGGCATGATGCTAGGATCAAAAGGAACAAGTCATACTGTACAATCAGTGACTGTATTTGGTCATGATGATAGAGCACCACCATTCTGGAAACCAACAATGAGTGTTTGTACAAAGCAAAATACGTTTTAAATGGACACATTATGTAACAAAAGCATGAGGAACAACTTTTTTCCATTCAATTTATATGGCTGCCCAAGTTACCGTCAGTGACTTTGGGCACTTACAAAGATAAAATGTATGTGTGTGTATATATAATGTAGGAGAAGAGCAGGCAGAGCTGGGAAGGGGGCGGAATTAAGCAAATCATTAGCTTAGAGTCATTGCATTCCCACAAGCACTCCCAAGTCCATCCCTCCAGAATTCCATTGATCCTTTTCTGACGCCAATTTAATGCTTCAGTTGGCCAGATTCTTGTGTAAAGGCTTGGGGGGGGGGGGGAGGAAATCAGTGTTGCAACCTTACCAGTTATCCTGACTCTTTGCATCTGATGTTACACACACGAAAAATTATCGTAAGTCATCAGTATGCGTATTACCTTCTCTCAAGATTGATTTACCCTTTTTCCCTTCCTTCCAAAATATGCATTTTAGTGAGTCTGAAAGTACAAAAGAGTCAAACTATCAAGCAGACAATGCAAACTCATGGTCTGCTTGTCAGAGCTTCACAGGCACCTCCACTGAAGACAGTTCTGTTTTTTCTTGGGGCTATGATGTGAGTATTGTCCTTTAATTTTATATTATAGCAGTGGTTCCTTTTCTTTATCATGGACCTCCTTTAAATGTCTTTTGTGGCCACAGACCTTGACTATGGATCCCCGTGACTTAACAAGTTTTAAATCATAATGAATGAAGGCAAATATATGTGTCCCAAAATAATGTTGCGGGAGCCAGTCTGGGTTGGTCACTGGGACCAGATGTTTTGTCTTCAGAGCTTTTGGACTCATGCTTGAGCCCATCTTCAGGGCAGTTCTCTCTAGCAGAGTGTCTGCTGTTCTGTGTGTGGTATTTACGGTGCCTGTTGTATGTGGATTTTTACATGTTGATTAGGGTGTGTTGATGGCTGACTTTTAACTCATTAACTGTTTGCCTGTGTTGCCCAGCCCTTGCCTTCTAAGTACTTGATAGGCTGGTGGTAAATCAGCACTCCTATCGACTGATGGGGCCGGTTTCCCAGGCTTCAATCACTTTCCTGGTTGTTTTTGTGCCTGCTCGTCCAACAATCTTAGTAGCTGCAAAATTGGATGTGTGTCCGTGTCCATTAAATCATAACATTTCTTCAAGCCTTTGTAGACGTCCTGTAATGATATCACGCCCCCTGCCCCCACCCAGAGGTCCATGGACCACAGGTTAAGAACCATTGAATAATAACATTTGGGTTGAATGAGTTTAGATTCTAATAACAATCTTATATATAAGATTTCACATTTTGATCTTGAAGAATGAGTTCATGAATGAGTTTGTAAGAGGGCCTCTATAAATTTTGAAATATTTCTGTTTTAAAAAATAGAAATCGGAATTTAATGACCTTGATCATTATTATAATTTCCAAAAGTATTTTTCATCCAGTTTCCTTCTAAATATTTTTTTTCTAATTTGGTAAACCTGACGATTTTATTAAGCCTAGAATGCCTTGGTTTATTTTCTCACCTATTTTAGTTGACTTTATTTTAGATATCCCTAGAAAGACCTCCTTTGGGATTTTCTAAGCAAGTGGTGTCATTTCTTGGATCAAGTCTTTTTTCCATAGTATTATAAAATGTTAACGTTATCTTTCTATTGCAAAAAAAAAAAAGGCTTCTGAGAATATGATTAATGTCATATATCTTCCCAAGTAATTTTTTTTGCCTTTTCCTCCCCTAGGAATTTGATAAGGCTGCTACCCGGCAAGTTCAGCAAATATTCAGGCACATTGATGAGCTCCTTTATGAACAAAAGCCATGTTTATATGTTAGCCTAGAGGAGGAATGTGAACAATGGACGTCAAGGTTTCCTCACCTCAGGTATCTCAAATATATATTACTACTACGTAGTTCAGAGTAGTAGAGAGCTGCTCTGTTTACACGTGGGTGGTGTCCTTTATGGTACGCAGTCTGCTTTTTTGCCTACTTCAAACCCTGCATATTTGCTGGATGTTTTTGGGATGTGCTTATTTTAATTTATTTGTCAAGACAAAAATTACAAATTACAACAAAGAAAATAAGAAAATCAAAATGCGACAAGGTCTATAGGCATGCCAGTGAATTTATGCATGGCCTCTTAGAGCCCTCTTAAATATGAAGTGAGATTAACCAGAGAGGTTAAGTTAGAATTAAAACTGTGAAGGTTAATGACTGAGACAACTGAAGGAGATAACATATTCCAGACTTTGACAATTCTGTTACAAAAATGGATTTTTAAAAAATGATCGAGCTTAGAGCAGTTCGCATTAAGTTTAAAGTGGTTGTTCGCACGTGTGACATTACAACTAAAGCTTTAAAAAAAGGTCATTTAAGGGTAAAGCGTTACTATGTATGATTTTGTATTCCATACCTAAGTCTGACCGTAAGCGTCGCACTTCTAAACTATGCAAACCAAGAATTTCAAGCCTTGTAGCATAGGGTTTTCTATTATGGTCAGAAGAACACAAGACTTTTCTTGTATAAAGTATAAATTTCTGAACTCATTTGATTGTATTATTGTCTAATACGCGATAAGGATTCCAGACAGTTGAATACTTTTGTAGGATTGGCCTAAAATATGTGTATGAATATAAATTTTGCTGATAAATAAACAAAGGAAGACTAGTATAGATCTATTTCAAGCTATTTAGCTCTCATCAGCTAGCCATACCCTTCTGGGATTTGAACTTGGGCTGCATTTGCCTGTTAGGCAGTTGCTTTAACCTCTAAGCCACAGGCTCTCTTCCTTTATCAGCTGAACCAGGGGGAAGGATTAAGTGTTTTTCCCGAAATCACCTGGTACTTTCTAGTGCCATATTATTATTATTTTAAATAAAGAATGCCTGGGTTGGATAGTTATGTTAGAAAGATTAAGAATAAACATGAACTTCACAAATTAGATATTTTGATATGTTGAGTTTACTTTCACTAAAATGAATGTTTCAGTCATCTAAATATGGCTTTTTGAAATTGCAACATGTGTCCCTGTCTCATCCCTGACAAACCAGTTTTTTCATCTCGTTTGGGACTTCAGTGATGGTTATGTTTTAATGCCATATTATGTCTCCGAAATCAAAATTAATTTGATTTGGTGTCTTGGTCAGCTATCTAGAAGTAAACTAAAAAAAGAGTAGTAGTAATAATATATAAGAATAACTGATGATCCCATAATGCACTGTTAATTGTCAAAAAGTTAGTTACAGTGAATTAGAATAATTGTATTGACATTTCAAATGTCTATGGTGATTTTAAATCATCCAGGTCATGGTTGTTCTAAAGGGGCTTTTCCAAAAGACAAGTGGACTTTCTTGGGGTTTTTTCAGTGAAAATACTGATACAGATAAACCCCCCAAGTGGCTTTAACAACTTTCAGAGAGCTAACAACAGACCCTCAGAGTGCTAACAACCAGATGACTGCAGAGAATATAAATCCTTCCATTCCCATCAGTCAGCTAGAACTGAAGAAGCTTTTTGCATGAGAAGTGAAACATCAGGGGGGGAAAATCAAGAAAGTTCACTTGCCTTTTGGAAAAGCACCTTTGGGACATTGACATTTCAAGTTTAAAATAAAATCTCATGTATGTTTGATTTCTGACATATACTTGTTTTATAAATTTACAGTAGAATCCTACTTCTCCTGCCCATCTTCCTTCTGGGCATTGTACTTTGTAGTACCAGTGCTTATACGCTGTATAATAACCTTCTCCAATTCGATACCCTCTAGGCATGGGAATATGTTAGATTTATAGATTTATAAAATCAAGACTCCCCAGAAATTTTGGAAGTTGTAAGTGCAACACATCTGGGGACCACTAAGTTAAATAAAGCTGCACATAAACATATAACATGCATAGTGTACAGGTAGCTCTCGACTAGAAGAGTTCATTTAGTGACTATTCAAAGTTACAACACTGAAAAAATGACATGGGCATTTTTCACACAATGGTTGCAGCATCCTCATGATCAAAATTCAGACAGTTGGCAACTGACTCATATTTATGATTGGTGCAGTGTCCCAAGGTCATGTTTTCACTTTTTTTGACTTTCTAACAAGCAAAGTCAATGGGAACCCCAGATTAATTTAATAACTGTTACTAACTTAACAACTGCAGTGATCACTTAGCAACCATGGCAAGAAAGATCATAAAATGGGATAAAACTTACTTAACAAATGTCTTGCTTAGCAATATAAATTTTGGACTAAATTGTGGTCATAAGCCGAGGGCTACCTGTATAACAAGCTTTATATAAAGATGAATCTTCTAGCTACAATTCTCTTATGCTTTCCTGGCAATAGGAATCTCAAACTTTTCTTTAATCGAGTGGGCAACTCTAAATTAATCAGCAGTATAATTTCTTAATAATGGGAGATGGAAATTTCAAAAAAAAGAGTAAAGCTTAATATCGGCTTAAGAGAAAATTAATACCCATGAAAGATGAATAAAGAAATGCCAAAATGTTTGACCCTGTCCACAAGTTTAATAGTTTGCTTTGCTTTGCTCTGTCCTCTGCAGTTCTCAGCCCCACTTTCCAAATATGGTAAATGTGGTCCCAAGTCATAAAAAGGCTGCTCAGCATATTCTAGGTTAATATGCATAATACTGCAATGTTCTCTTGAGTTCTTGGTGCTCTCTGAAGTTGGTTGTTTGCTTGCGGACATCATGTTACCTAGTTGGGTCATGACACATCTGCAAGCAAACAAACAACCTCAGAGAACACCATAAACTCCACAATTCTACCCTGAGCTTCATATATTATATTATATTACATTATTCAACTATTAAAACATTATAAAATTTTTTACAATTTCTTGGGTAGATAAATAGAGCTAATAGTTTGTGTTCTTAGGAAGGACTATATTTACTAAATATTTCTTCATCTTTTACATAGTATGGCATATTAAACAGTAAAAAGTGTTTGATTTATTAAGTTATTGAACAGTATATTTTTTCACAATACTTTACTATGGGCATTCTTAATAACTGAAATAATAGTGTTTCAGTTATTTCAAGTGAGAGACTGCTAATCCACCAGATCTGCCATCTTGTCCTCATTGTCTTTGTTTTACAAATGTGCATCTTCAATATATTGTTATCAGATATATAATTGCTTAGCATGATATAAGAATTAGACCACAGTCTGAACATGGAAATATATATTTTTTATTTATGAAATTTAATTCAGTTTGAAAAGAAGCATACTGTGCAGCATAGAAAGCTCCTGTTTGAGCAGTGAAAGACTTGTGCTCTTTATGGTCATGAAAATCTGAGTCCACACAACTTGTTAAAAGTGCAGATGGTTTAATCATGATGCATTGAGGATACTATAAGAACTGAACACCAATACAATAAGCAGAAAGCAAATAAATCACATTGTAGCATAGCACATGAATCATGTACTTGGATCCACATATTTCCATATTACAAGATTCTTTAAAAGTGCTGCAAACAACATATTTTGCCTCTAACAACTTTTCCTATTTTAAAAATAGCTAGAGAAGTTTTTCAAATAAAAGCTAGAGAAGTATTTCAAAATCTGTAAAGACTGGGAATTTTCCTGTCATATCTGTTCATATATTTTAAGTTATAAATAAGCTTAATCTGCATATATTTTGAGAAATTGAATGAAATTCTCCCTAGTTGTACATAGTCTTGGAGGAAGAATTAAAATAATGTTACCTCTATCTATCAACAGTACTCTTTAAATAGTGAAAAGCCAAAACAAAATTGATACCTATTTTTTTCCCCAAGGAAGAAAGAATATTGGCAATGCAGGTGATAGCATGAAGCTCCTCAAGGGATTAAAAAAATTAAATTCTAAACTTTTAAAACTTAGAAAAAGCATCCTTCTAGCACTTTTGTTATAGAAGGCATAAATTTTACCTTGTGTAGTTCAAAGCAACCTGTTTCCTAAAACTGAAAAATCACTGCAGAGGGCTGTAACAGAACAACTTCTGTTGTCTACAAAAATGCAGTGGACATTTCTGAAATTCCTATCTTAAAATTCTACTTTGTTCTGATAAAAACCATGAATTTACAGGGTATATTTTATTTTTTATATGACCTTATAAAAATGAGGTAATGGGATTGAGTTCTAAGTATAGCTATATTTTCCTTCTCAATCCTTTTTCTGGTGGTCTAAATGAAAACATAGTGGGTCATGACTTTTGTAATTAGTGAATCATAACCCTGACCTTTGCAGAAGATTTCTATCTAACACTGCTAGTTTCCATTTGATTGGTCATTTTATACAGTCATTAGACTACTCTAGTAGTTTACTGGAGTGATCATTTGACATCTCTAGTAGTTTTACCATTGACCATAACTCATATATTGAATCTGCCCTTAGATTGAATGGAAGCTGCAGTGTATGTTAAAAATGATATTTAGGTCTTTTGAATATTTGGAAAATGAATGCATGTTATTCTCATTCTGAAACAAGAGAATCCTCTGAGATTATTTTAGTTCCATGCTCCATTAAAAATCATACTGCTTGTATTTTAAAGTCATGTTCATTTTTCAAATCCAATGCTTAATAGAAGGATTAATGGGGTTAATGTTCTCCAGGTATTTTTGATCACAACTACTGATTACTGGCCATTTTAACTGACAATTATAGAATTTTTGTCCAATATAAACCAAATTGTCTACTGCATGTCAAAAAGAATCTTGTAAATGTCTATATATTTTCATTAAATAAAGCTTGGTTCTGTGAAATTAACTTTTTAAGTTAAAGGTACTGTATTGGCTGTCAAAAATAGAATACTTTGCTTCAAAGTGTTTTTTATTTTCTGGAGAAATTGGTCCTTTATTAGTTTTCATTTGCAAGTCAAGATAAATCCTTGTTGCTTAGGAAAAGAAATTCTGGCTCAGTGGTTTTACTTGGTAGACACAAAATAACAATTATATAAAATCAGATTATATATGCAATATTTAGTAGGAATGAATTAAGAAAGATGATAAAAAGCTTCACAGGTATCTGAATATGAGGAATGATATGATCGAAACTTTTATTAAATATCACATGTCCTGTTCCATTTTTGTGGTTCCCAAAACAATCAATATTATTTTGGTATGTGACATACATTTTTATCATCTTCTCTCTCTTGTTTTTACAATAAAAATATAACACATCCATTTATCCCTAAAATTGATACTGTTTGGCACATTCAATAAACATATTATGCAGAATAACAAAGATTGTTTTTTACCACTTAAAGGCCTGTCTCACAAATAATCAAATTTCTTTCAAAATGTCTAATTTGAATTTGAATAATTTTCTAATGTTAAATATTTGACACTTTTTTCTTTTACCCTGTTTTGAGGCCATTGTTTTTGTTTTGTCAATTCTGCCATGTTTTTTAGCGATCACGGACTGGTGCACTGTACTTTAATGCGGTTGCCAGTTTATATTGTTTGTCATTCATTCATTCCTATAGATTTATCTGCTGTAGTAAAGGAAAGACAGGACACATCTCAGTACAATCCATGGTGAGATATCAAAAAGTCATGGCAGCATGATCAAAGCCCCAGCTCTTTTATATAATACTGTCATAATATCATCTTGACTTTTTAACCTCCTTCCCATAGGTGCCAATAGTAGTTCTCTATGACTTCTCAACATATATATCCATATAGCATTAATATCTTTGTCTTACATTTTTGCCTGCATGTTTTTATAGGAAAATTATGTATAATAGTTTGTGTTTTTAACCAGCTCTCCAGAGGTGAAATTTTTCCCTACCGGCTCTGTGGACGTGGCTTGGTGGTCATGTGACTGGGTGGGCGGGCATGGCTAAGTCAATGTCACTTCTTTGCCCTAATGACCTTCAAAAAGAAGATATAGCAATTATTATATACAAAACAATAAAAGAGGTACAAAAATACATAAGCGCAATAAGACTTTTATTGCTGTATATAAATATTTGTGTACCACTTTTATTGTTTTGTGTATAATAATTGCTATATCTTCTTTTTGAATTTCACCCCTACTCTGCAGTCCTATGATCCATTTCTAGCCATCTGGGCATTGAAGTTAGATTCAGTCAGATTTACAATCAAGTCAGCCAGAAGAGGTGACTGGGCAGGCGGGGATGGGGCAACCAGGAGCAATTTTTACCGGCTCTGTGAATTGATTCAAATTGTCCCTACCAACTCTCCCGAGCCAGGCCAAGGTGGTTGAATTTCATCCTTGTAGCGCTCCCTGTTATTATAATGGGATGAATTGTTGTTTTGAGAGAGTATTTCTTACCTATAGTGTAACCATCACATATATTTATAAGTATATAAAAATAACAGTTTGGTTCATAAGGGTACACAAAAGAAGTTACTATTCTTGGGAAGTAGATAAGAACAAAAGTTTATAAATGTTTATTAATTTGCAGTTATACTATTTATCTATGACATTGTATTGTAATTTATTGAATTTACACTGCATTAAGTCAGAATTTTTAGACATGATTTTTTTGAACAAGCTGTTGTGATCTGATCTGCATATAATATGATGTCCGGCTACTTGGAATCAAAAAGAAAAAGTGCTTTTACATTGATGCACTCCTTATATAGGTTGTCCTCAACTTATGACCACAATTGATCCAAAATTTATGTTGCTAAGTGAGAAATTTGTTAAGTGAGTTTCCCCCATTTTACAACCTTTCTTCTCACATTTGTTAAGTGAATCACTGCAGTAGTTAAATTATGGTAGTAACTTGGTTGTTAAGTGAATCTGGCTTTTTCATTGACTTTGCTTATCAGAAGGTCGCAAAAGATGGTCACATGAGTCTGGGACACTGCAGCCGTCATAAATATGAACCAGTTGTCAAGCATCAGGATGTAAATCATGTGACCATGGGGATTCTGCAATGGTCATAAGTGTGAAAAATGGTCATGTCAATATTTTCAGTGCCATTGTAACTGAACGGTCAATAAACTAATTGTAAGTTGAGGACTACCTTGTATATCCTTAAATAAGGCCATCTTAAAAGATAATGATTGACAAATAGGATAGTAATATTTGAAATGATACTTTGAAAAGGATACTAATATTAGGAAATAGAAACTTTCAGAATGTCATCAAATTGGAGAAAAGGTCAAAGCAAAATTCTGAAATTTATAATTGATAATCGTTTTCTTAACTTTTGCTTCTCAAATTTGATTAGCTTTTCTGTGCTAAATTATATATTGAAAGTATATTCATCCTAAGATATTGTTTTTGAAGAGGACCCATTATGACTGTATATTTAACCTGTATTATATGTTTTAGAAGACAATAACTTGAGTTATTAACATGCCATTGTTTACTATTTTTAAGCACTTTTATTGTCTTTAACATCCTGAAGACTGCTGTTGAAGACACTGGAATATCTGCCACCCTTAATTAGGATTCTCTTATCCCATTTAAAAAAATTATTAGTTTCTTGAATTTTGTTGAATATTTAAAACAGAAAGAACTCTTGTTTAGTTTCAGGTTAAGTCATATCCCTTAGCTTACTTCTTTGCTTTAATTCAAAAAATACCTGTCATCCATTCCTATAAGGAACAGTTAAGTGCTGTATTTGGAAGATTTTTATAATGAAATTTTAAAAAATAATAGATCTATTTTCAATTACATATACTGGGATGTTAGTGATACTGGTGCTTTTCTTGCACACGTCTCCTGTTAGTTTAAAAATGACTGTATGTAGATTTCCACTGTTACATTGAAATGAAAAATGATTTTTTTTTAAAAAAAATTCTTTTTAAATTTTTATTTATTGTTTTATCATGGAGAATAAAATGCAGAACGGTAAAACAAACAAAATGAAACAAAGCAAAAACTTACATTCAACCCTAACAACACCAAAAAAAAAAAATACAAAAAAGGAGAAAACAGTGGTCAATTGGATTTAACATTTAACATGTAGGATCCACCCTGGCTGAAAAAAAGGTTGAGCTAAACATTACACTAATCTTCAGATTTCTCTATTAACCGTTATTATATTTAACATGTAGAAAGTCCACAAACGATTTCCAGTCTCTTATATATGTCTAGTCCATTATCTCTAAACAAAGCAGTTAATTTCGCCATCTCCCACTAATTCAGTCAATTTCAAAATCCATTCAACAGCATCTCTTTCTTTCCAGTGTTTGGCAAGTACAATCCTTGCAGCCATCACCATGTGAAGCAATAGCACCCCAAATTATTGGCTTGTCCATCATACCTAAAAGAAAAGTTTCAGGTTTCATTAATATTTGTATCTTAAATATTTTTTGCATTGTCACTGTCATTGTTTATCCAGTATGTTTTCACATATTTGCAAGACCACCACATGATAAAAGGAACCTGGATTTTGACTACATTTCTAACACTTATTAGAAATCCCTTTATACATTTTGGCTAATCTATCTGGGGTCAAGTACCAATGATAGATCATTTTATAAAAGTTTTCTTTCAAAGTATAATTTATTCCCTTCATCCATACATTCTTCCATTTATCTAGTGTTATACCCAAATTTTTTTGCACATTTTACCATATACTCTTTAACACATTCATCTTCTAGATTCATCCTGAGTAGCATTTTATATACTTTAGAAACCAAGTGGTCATATATACCGTAGTACATAAATTAACATCCAATTCAGAATTAGTTCCTGGGAAAACAAAACTTTTTTTTATCAAGTTTAAATCTTTCAAAAATTCTATAATAACAGCGGTCTTCAGGATGCTAAAGACAATAAAAGTGCTTAAAATAGTAAATAATGGCATGTTAATAACTCAAGTTATTGTCTTCTAAAACATATAATACAGGTTAAATATACAGTTATAATGGGTATATACTTTCAATATATAACCAATCACAAGCAAATCATTTACTAGTTGCTCTCTTGTTTTTATCTTAAATCCCTCTTTTTTAAATATCAATAAGTCTTGATATGTCATCCATTTACATTCCGAAATCATCTCTGTTCTACATAGTGCTTCATGAGATGATAACCAAAGTGACACTTTATCAGCTAACGTTTTATATTTCCACCATACATGTGCAATCGATTGCCTAAAAAATGAATTGTAAACTCAGGGTTAACTTTTATTTTGTCATATCACAGATAGGCATGCCATCCAAATGTCAAATCAAAACCTTTGATATCTAACAGCCTTGAATTTTTTAAAGCTATCCAATCTTTTAACC
>JANHFT010005526.1:11747-24864 GCA_032467955.1 Pseudoxenodon macrops
TCTCTCTCTCTCTCTCTCTCTCTCTCACTCTCTCTCTCTCTCTCTCTCTCGACTTCTGCCAGCGAGTTCCAGATTCCTTCCCTGGTGCTCAGTCACCCCACCCCGAATTCTGTAGGAAAGTGCAATTCATAAGATAAGTAGGGCAACAGGTCAACCACAAGGAGGGCAGGGCGGGTTAGAGGAGGCAGCTTAGGAAGGAGTTCTGTAGACCTGCTCCAAGATAAGCCTTTTGCCACCCCCATTGGCAACCCCCAGCCTCTAGGCTGGGGTTTGCAAATCGAGGGATGTGCTCTGAATACTTACTTGTCAGAATACTTACAATTTCGTTTTATTTTAAATGAAATTATTTTTCATTCATTTGTGGGAGGTATCATTTTGTTGTAACACTATTTCTCCATTCCTAAACCACCATCCCTCCAAATGATCTGCAGTGTTTGTGGGTTGAGTTTTATTCCCCTTTTGCATCCTTGACACTGAAAAAGTGGTTTCCAGGTGTGTTTTTTTCTTAATTTATGCGACATAGAAAAAGGACACATTCTTTGAGGTGGTAAGTGAATTAAGTACGTGGAGCAACCAAGAAATGGATGGGGGGGCATGCTAAGGAGAAGGGCATCCTGGCCATCAAAGGCGACAGTTGGGAAATGCCATTCAGGCAAAGTGGTAGCGACTGCAGGGAGATGCAGCTTGGAGAAGGGAGGAAGCAGAGGTCGGTGGGATGGTGGGGAGAGGGGGGGGCTGTAGGCTCCATTAGAATTCCCGTTAAGACACATACAGACTACAAAAGGAGAAGTTTGCATTCCTGACCTAGCAAGGCAGCTGGTACTTCAGCAATACCACAACATCCTGAATTTATTCCCTATTGCCTACAAGGTGAGAGACTTATTAATGCATCCACTTTTGATCGCCTCCCTTGTTTTTTCGCAGCAACACCCTTCTGAGGCCACAGATGTTGCATTTCGGATAGAGGAAAAGGAGTTAGGCCTAAGACCGTACTCACTTCTACCTGACTATAGACGAAGTACGTGCCGTCTGCCAGTACCTCCAGCTCGCCACTCCGGGTGTGCAGCTTAAAGACTCTCGGGTTCATCGTTATACGAGACCAGTCGTTAAGAACTCCACCTGAAAGATCTCAGCAAGAGAAAATGGCAGTCACTCCAAAGCCTTCATGAAAAGAAACATAGGAACAGCACAAACGTGACGGGATCAAAGTACAACGTATTACAGAAAAGGTGAAGGTTGGTTTAGGCTGACATGTCTCATGAATGACGAGACGGAGCGAGTGGCCTCTGAAGGACACTCCACATAGCAAAAACAAAGCCACATTCAACAGGAGTCCTCCCCAGTCTGGACAGGGACAGCCACCCTTAGGAGGAAACTGTCAATCTGCCAAAATAAAGATGTGGGCTAGTGGCTGTCACAGCCTTGTTAACAGAGAGGAAGGTTTTTCACAAAATCCTCTACAATGAGAGGTTGCAGAAATGTTGAGAATGTGACTGTTAGGAAGACACAGAAAGAGGAAGGCAGGTATGGAGTAACTTAGAAGAAAGCAGGTCCTGCCCGGCCACTCCCATGCAGAGAAGCTCCAGAACTTCAGAGGAAATCCCTAATGTTAGGTGTCTTCTCCCTGGGTACAGCTGTATGTATCCAGAGGCCACTGAAGGTTAATAGAAGAAATGCGCTCTCTCCCCCAAGTCTTTTGCTGGGAGATCTAAAGACTGAAATCTGCAGTCTTTCTTCTGAAGTGTGCAGTTGCGTTCACAACTCCACGTAGCTGTACATACAAAATACGCCCATTAGGAGAAGGATGTAGCAGTAAATCCATACAGCACGTACACACTTTTTCCATTAAAAATCACATCATGAAAAGGCCAATAAAAATATGCATTAGAGATACAGGAATGTTTGCATAGACTTTTATTCCCCCCTGAATTGATCAGAATAAAACCTTCATAGGATCCAGGACCCCCTCCCAGCCAATAGGCAGCCGTCTGAGAGGTGGTCCTTTGCTGCCACTGGGAAAGATGCGCTCGTCCATCATTTGACCCACTGCAAGCACCACACTGGACATTAAAATAGCCTTATTTGGCTTTTAGAATGCGCAGAAATGGATAAATTGACTAAAGAAATAAGGGGAAAGGAAGAGACGGGATTTTACCAGATTTGGAATAAATTATATAAATGGTTAGAGGAGAGAAATAAGAAATAAAAGGTTGTATAATAGAGCTCAGATGAATCCAGTTATTATAAATATGTAATGTATTATAGGATAGGATCTTAACTATGTTAAACAAAATGTAAACTGAAATAGTTAAAGAGATTGATATATACTGATACGGACTTGTAACAAAAGGGGAACTTAACCCCCATTGTGTGGTTTGTTTGTTTTTTAAGTTTGTTTTTGTTTGTGTAGTTGTTTTTATGTTTGTGGTTTTTTTTTAATGAAATATATATATATATATATTAAATAGCCTTATTTGGGGGAGGTGAAGGCAGGGGAACATTGGGTTGATGGATGGGTTGTTCTCCAACCTGTCTTGCTCCAGGTCACGTCCTTTTGCAGGGGTGAGGGAGTAAAGGGAGGGAAGAGAGGTGTAGCAGCCAAGATGCCAGTTCCAATCCCCACCCCCACCCCAGACATGGAGGCTCCCCGGCCAGGCTTTGGGCCAACCTCACATGCTCAGGGCTATCTGGGAACAATCCCTGTGGGAGGGGGGCACTGTGTCAGCCCCTCCACACACACACTCCCCCCCCCAACTCTGCTTTGGAGGATGTTAAAAAAGGAGCTTTCATTTCATGAAACATAACAATGACAAAAGAATAGAAAGAAAAAAAGAGCCAAACAAAAACAAAATTGCTAAGAGACTAGGCCTTAAAAATTGGGAAAATACGTTTATGGCCCTAATTGCTCAGTGGAGACCTGGCATTGCATGTGGTGGACAAGTCATCCCTCTGCAAGCATCGGCTATGGATAATAGAGTGAAATGGGGTCGCCCTTTATTGAAACGGTTGTGTAAGCACATACGAGAAGTCCTTTTCTCTCTCTTTCTCCCTCATTTTTGAGAAAGGCCACTGAGCCTCTGCTGAGGTAAGATGAAACCAGATCAAAGAGGCTGAGCAGGAAAGGAATGAACGCCTTTTGCTGTTCCCACAACATAATTCCAGCCTCAGTCTGGACTCCGTTCCAAGTGTTGTGGGAATATGGACGATGTAAGTAAAGAAAAGACTTTGCTGAGAGCCTTGAGGCCACTGCAGAGGTTAGTGGGAATTCACTTGAAAGACAAAATAGGGAATGAAAAGGGCGAGCAGCCTGCGCATGGGATAAGGGCCCATGGGAAGCACGGACACTTTCCACTAATAACCAGCCTCTGTCTTGTAGGGAACTGTGTCACGGGAAGGAACTGGATCCCATCTTTTGGCCCAAGCCGTCCTCTGCAGAAGGGCTGAGCCTCTGGCTTGCTTGCCTGCTTGCCATTCTCATTCCAAAGAGCAGAAAAGGAAAAGTGCTAATGGGGAAGTTCCAGGTTGCTTGAGCGAAAGTCCAGATTCAGAAATGAATCAGGATTAGGTACCTTTCGGCTAAAAGCAGGCCAGGAGACTTCCTGGACTCAAGATCTGGTTGTGAAGCCCTGGGCCTCTTGTGATACCTATCATGGCCCAGAACTTCGATTCTGAATCTTGAAACTAAGGAAGCTGCTCCAGCTGATCCTGTGGAATGTCAACCTCAGGAGACACCAAAACGAGAATTGCATAAGGCTGATGAAGCACAGGCACCACACCTGGACAGCTGGAGCAGACGGAGGACGTGGATGACTGAAGGCCTCCCAGCCGCTGCACCTGGTGAGGAGAGCAGAGAAGAGACATGCTCCCGCCAAGCAAGTCGGTAAATCTCTTGATTGATGACAGCTGGCTGCAACCTGATTTAAGAGGCAGCTCTGACCCATCTCCCCTTTGCTGGAGACAACACCTGATCTCTGGCTCTTGCATGACATTCCAGTGAATCCTGCCGTGTAAGAAACGTGAACCTCTGTGGGAAGCCTCTTAGAATGTGTGTGTGTGTGTTTGACTGACACCCCTGATGTGGCTCCTGGAACCCTGGACTGGATGTTGTCAGGCACAAAAAGGACCAGGTCCACCCATGAAAGTCCAATTAAATGGATTTGCTGCTAAAAAGCCAGGCATAGGGATATTTGCAACTAACAGCTGGCACTTGCTTGGAGTTAGAATAGGGTGAATGCAATTCAAGAGGGGGAGGGGTTGGACATAGTCTGCTTGTGGCTACATAGGGATTCTAGGCTGATCCCTCTTTTAATTCTGCCCCCAGTTTCTGCTCCTTCTCCTCCTCAGATTTGGACTATTCTTCTACTTGCTCCTATTCAAAGCAAGCTCTTGAGGCAACTTTCTGTTATTGTTGTTCTGTTTTGCTGTTATCTCTTCAACCTTAAAGTAAAATTGCTAATCTCCATAGCAACCATGCTTGACTGTGTGTGATTGAAACCCGAAGCAGGACAATAACAATGTGGGGCTACGGAAGTCACTGGGCGATATCTCCCATGGGGATCTTGTGGAAGAAATAGTGGAGGGACTGGTATGTATACAGATCTGAGAGATTTACCTTGAAGATAAATCAAAGAAGGAAAATAAGACAACTTGAACTGTACTAAGGAAAGACCTTTCAGGTCAAGTCTGTGGGTTACTGTTGAGACAGCTGGGAAAATTTGAGAAAATCTGATTGATGCAAGAATTGGATGGCATTCTGAATACAAATATTTTAGATGGTGACACTTTGTGTTTGCTTTTTTTGGTGCTGTTGAGACAACGCTGATAAAAAAAACCACTAAAAACAAACACAAAGAGTCACCATGTAAAAGAAAAGAAACTTTCTATGTGAGGAAAGTTGTCTTTGTTAGAACGGTTGCCTTCTTCAACAGCTTATTTTCTCATTGCAGAATAATTCAGGAAGCTTCAGAGCTCCCCCCTTCCTCCGCAATGAAGCCCTACAGAACTCAACGGGCTTTCAGGGAGACAAGAAGGATGCGTCAGCATCAGATGGAGAAGCAGATATTTGAGAAAAGACGGGAGAGCTTCAAAAGTCCACCAGAGAAGAAGGTCTGTCCTAAGAACTGTGGAATTAGAACTTTAGTGGAGCTTCCGCAACTGCACATCCAGGTTTAACAGTGGACACATGTGAAGCAAATATGCATCACGTTTGAGGCAAATGGGATCGAAGGCGACGTGGAAGACACCAAAACAGGCACCAAAGAGGCAACCTTGTTCTGAAAAATTATAGGTGTTGCTACTCGAGGCCTAGAAGATTAAGGAGAAACTACAAGGCACACCTGAGGTAAAATTCGATTCGATGCAACAATTAGAGGCAAACCAAGATTGAAGATAGTGAAGATGGTGGTGACGGTGAAAACAGATTGATGTGGTAACTAATTTTAATTAGACATTAAAAAACGAAGGAGAAAGAAAAAAGGTAATCAAATGCACGATATAGGCTGTTGAAAGATTAGAATCAGAAACCTAGGAAATATTCTATTCCTTTCTGACACTGTGAGTCTTTCTTGGGGCTGAGTGCTTGGCATGCTTACCATTCTTGACTTGGATAGCAGAGCCCTGGCCTTGGAGGTGAACCACTGCTGGCTGCAAAACAGGAGAGAGCAGATTCGGATTAAAAACAAGGTAGATTTCCCCCAGTTTACAGAAATGCCCATATGCTCATCTTGAACATTTACAACATAGACCTCAAATTATGACCATTATTAGGACTGGAACCCCCGGGCACTGAGTGATCCTCAAGCAAAGACGCTCATGCCATTGTTTATGGCGGTTATGTTTGTGAAGCACATCTCCCAGGTCGCTGAATGGAAGAAGTGACAGTGAAGGGTTTCTCCTCCCCTCCATGCAGGGAGGGGAGATCCTCCTGGGGGATGCAGGAATGGGTTCTCCACTTTCAACCTTCCCTGCCACTCTCCCTACTGACTTTTGGGGAAAGCTGGCAAAGAAGATTGCAAATGGCAACCACAGGATTATGAGGTACTTGGCAACTGGTTGTAAATGCGAGTCCCTTGCCTAGCAGTTGAAATGTGGACATATGACCACAAGGGTCATATGTCTTATGCTTATGTCTTGTACTTTTTATAATGGCCAGAAGTGCTTTATGGGCCATAATGCACCTATCCAAGGCCGTCATAACTCTGAAAATGTGTTAAATGTCTGGTCGTAAGTTGAGGACAATCTGAAAGAGACCATGAATTTCTGACTTGGCAGAATTAAACTATAAATAACTTATTTGGTCATCAAGAATTTCCTAAATGCAAGCTGTGAAAAACTGACACAAATATATGAATTTACAGCAAATAAGTCGTTTAGCAGCATAACATAAGAAAAAGATAGTAGATCGAATCAGATCACTTAGATTTTATGCAAAGATGAATGGATGGATAAATCTGGTCTGGCTGGAAAATTAGCATTTTTGCATTTAAAAAGGAGGCAAAATTCATTTGTAATCAGGGTACCCGATGTTTCCCCCCCAAACAAAGTCACTGACCTGTGAATCCCTAGGTCCTGCTCTTTCGGCCATGCCTGCAAAATAGTTTTTTTATATTGAGAGTCATACATGAGCAAGCTTTTTAAAAAGCATCAAAACCCCAGGCGTTTAGGATTTCACTGGTCTGAGTATCTGCACTGTAACTTGTAGGATACCTACATCCTACAAAGACGCCCTCCGTACCATGACATTTTATTTTACTCTTCTGCAGCCAAATAAAATCAGTCAGCCCCCTCCCAACCCTAGCATAGAACATTTACGTCACTTTTGCTGCTTTCCTCCCCCACTTTATTCATTCACATCTATTAAAACGTGTCATCCTGTATCCAATAAGGCATAATTCCAAAAATTCCTGAATAGCTGGTACTTTTTTTGATTATATTATCAAGGTATCAAAAAATAAAAATATCTTGCTTCACAATTTATACTCAATATTCTTAAATGAGTATTTGAAGGCCTTTTAAACGGGTCTCATTTTGAATTTTTACCTTTTGGGGAGGGAAAATGGAGAGAGATCCATCAGCCTTAATTCTACAAATTAAGAGCACATTTGGCATAATTTTGGTGGGTTGATTGATTACAGAAATAACTCAAGGGACATAATGCCTTGGAGTCTGATCTGCTCAGGGACGATATTTGGAACGCCGACAGACATTCCTCCTCTTCCTCCTCCATAACTTATGCAAAGTTGCATTACATTTTCCCCAAAGCTACAACAATCTTCACATTTTGCTTTATATTTAAACCACAGGCAGCTTCGGTATAATCTCAGAAATAGTTTGTGGCCATTCATCCAACGAAAGATGTGCTTCTCTGTAATGTATAAAGTGACATAACAAGAGATGTGGTGGCGCAGTGGTTAGAATGCAGTATTGCAGGCTAATTCTGCCAGCTACCAGTAGTTCAATTCTGACCATCTCAAGGTTGACTCAGCCTTCCTCCATCCTTCCGAGGTGGGTAAAATGAAGACCCAAATTGTTGGGGGCAAGAGGCTGCCTCTGTAAACTGCTTAGAGAGGGCTGTAAAAGCACCACAAAGCAGTATATGAGTCTATGTGCTATGGCTATAACTCAGACTTGTTGCAGCATTAATGATTAATTCACTGATCCCTGTTGCATTAAGAGAGAGGATTGGCTGCAAGTCTCTGCACAGAAAAGACATTTTGCTTCCTTTGCTCATCTGTGACATTCTTCATGTGTTATATGCAGATCAAATATGTAATTTGGACCAGGGGTCTCCAACCTTTGGAGTTGAAGTCCTCCAGGCTTAAAGTTGCCAAGGTTGGAGACCCTGGTTTGGACAATCCTCTCTTTTGTGCTCTTTGGGTTGGGCCAGATTCAAGGCATCTTTTGAGGTGACCGTTTCTCAGATTCCTGTATGCGCCTAGAAACCCCCACAGCATTATATATGGTAGTAGGGTGACAGTTTTAATCTTGCTTGCATGCGTGTTTGCTCTCCTAAGCACTTACCGGTAGGGCCTTGCAACCCAGGGGGGCCCTGGGGCCCTGGAGGTCCCGGAGGTCCTGGAGGTCCCATCACTGTGGTACCTGGAATGCCAGGGATACCTGGGATTCCAGGGGGGCCTTGGGGTCCAGGTGGTCCAGGAGGGCCTTGGGGCCCAATAGGTCCTGGAGGGCCAGCTTTTTTGCCTGTGAAAATACAGGGTTATGTTTTCATTTGTATAAACATGGCTGCTAAGCTCTATGGGCAGATTCTATTGCTTCCTGGGTATGAAGGGGTTGGTTAACAGGACTGACACCATTACTTCCTCCAGCAACTCGTCCACATATAGTTCTTTGAAAGTAAAGGGAAAGTGAGCCCACTGACTGGGCAAACAGGCATTTGCAGGGGACCAACAGAAGGAAGAGAGAATGAAGAGAACGGGATGAACAGAGAAAGACAAGAAGTGTCCGAGTCCACTGGAAAAGCTGCTGACCACAATGAATATATCCTGAGCCGTCGATTGATATTGACTGTTTCCTACTCAGTAAGCAGAGACTGTAAGAGGAACATAAACAACCAGGGAATGAATTCAAGTGATTAAATTTAACAGTGTACTTCACAGTGAGAGTTCATGAAGAATTCCCAACAGCCAGAGGCAAGAATAAGAGAAAGGAAACTCTCTTGCGAAGCGTAAAGGTCTCTGCACTCGTTTCCTGCAGTGCTTGTGATGTTTTTGCATTCCTGCCTGAGAGAAATCTGGTCTATATCTGCACGCTTATGGCAGTCTTCAAAAAGAAGGGGAGAAAAAGGCTTGGAACAATTGATTGCCCAACTACTGGATGGGTGGGGGCTATGAACTGATCCTGTGGGTCTTGGAGGCTATCATAGCAGCTCCCCTCACCCCCTGCAGCTGAGTGCTAGGAGGCAAGTGTGACTTGAGGGAGGGCTTCTGCTGGGAGCCCTGGGGGGGTTGGGGTAGAGTGAGTGGTGGGATGAATGGATGCCTTGGCCTGGGAGGAGGAAGCAAGGACGCGGAGGGCAAGAGGAGGGGTCAGGCTGGCCACTGGGAGACTGATGGGCAGGGAGGGGAAATGATGGGATCCTGAAGGCAGTCCAGACTTGGGGACTTGGGGCTCCCTGGCTGAGAGTCGCCCTGGCCAGCTAGTGCCGTTAAACACAACAGTCTGAACAATGAGTGACCTTGTCGACAATTAGATCCGCGTTACTGAAACCTGGGTGGGCCTGGAATAGAATAGAATGTCCCCATCATCTCTTCCTAAAGTGAACCTTTCTGATTTCTCTTCATCTCTGCTTTCTCCGGTTATCTGAACGAGTACTTTGAAATCATAGGGTGGAATTATTATTAGTGCCTTTGAGTCGGTCTCGACTCCTGGCAGGTGCTTGAACAAATCCCTCCGTTTTCTTAGCAAGATTTCAAAAGCTGCTCGCCACGGCCTGCTTCCTAGGGCTGAGGTGGTATACCTGGCCAGGCTCTTCCTGCCCAAGGCTGCCTTCAGGTTTCTAACCTGGTGTCTTAACCATTGCATCAAATTGGCTCCCCAAGTGTGGAATTAGCTCATCCTGTAATTTGGAAATTTTATTTCTACTCATGCGATCTGAAATGGTGTTTATGTTTTTTTGAAACTGCGCCTCACAACTGATGTTTACATTCAGCTTGTGATCCACCAGAATTCCTTTTTACAAGTAGTAGCTAAACCAGCATCCCCCACCCAGGCCTGTAACTCTGACCCTGTAACCCACCAAGATTGTCTCGAATTTTACTTGAATTTTGCTGGTAGCCAGTCAGCTGCTGGGGCCGAATCAAAACCTCTATAAAGCCCTAAATGACGCTTGCTGACCTGACTGGCGTTTGGGGTATTCCCATTCTCTGGACCAGCCTGTGCAAGAGGGGGCAGAAAAGGGTCCTGGAATGGTGGATCTCCGTTACATGTCAGGCAAGACTGGCAGGTTCAGGCAAGATGGGCATGAATGTCTCTTTCACACCCAGAGACAGGCTGCAGAGCCCCTCCCCAGTCTGCCCTCGCCCCCATCACTCTTGGCAGGTGGCCCCGAGGGACCACATATCCTCATGAGAGCTATTTTTATTTCTGCTCTTAACTCCTATGCCCGAGGACCAATGCGTGGATCTGGAAGCCTCTCTTCTCTGGGCTTATCTGATTAGATGGCATCATGATGTTCTTTTTTTTCTCCTACCTGTGTCAAGCCCAGTCCCAGGTGGTGCAATGCTGCCTTACTATAAAGAGTGCGTGGTGTTGCAGCCTCAAACTTGCTTTTTTTTTTTATTAATTAATAATATAAAATACCAAAATGCAAAAGAAAATAGTAGAAAAGATAGGGGAGAGAAAAGGGAAGGGGAAAATGTAGGAAAAGGGGGAAAAGAAAGAAAAGGCATTGACTTCTGACTCCCTTTAGTGCAATAGAATAAGATAACAGCATCAAATCTCAACTTTTTACTTTTACATAATAGTATAAACTAGCCATTTCTATAACAAAAAAACTTATAAAAATTGATAAAACCAAAAAAAAATCAACATTTCATTTTCCACCTTAAGCACAAAGTCCAGAAGCAATTTCCAAATAAAAACAAATTTGTGTGTGTGTTTTTTTTTTCCTTTGATCAAAGCATTCAATTTAGCCATCTCTGCTACCACATCACTTTTTGCAGCCATTCATCCATTGTGGGGATCAAAGTGTCCCTCCGTTTTTGTGCATAAAGTAATCTGGCTGCCATCAACATATAAAGCATCAAAGTTCCAAGTCTTTTTCCATCAAACCCAAATGAAAAGTTTCTGGTTTTGTCTTTGTATTCACTTTGAGAAACTTCCGTATTAGGATGTGAATCCTAATCCAATACTTCTTTGCTTTACCACCATAAGTGATAAAAAAAAAAGTCTTCTTTACATTTGCATGTCCAACATTCACTTGAAATACCTTTACACATTCTTCACAGCTTATCTGGTGTTAAATAGCAATAAAAATCAAATGTGCTTTAAAAATAAAATAAAACCACGAGCAGGAGAAGATTCTCCATGCAAAGCACACAGAAGTCACCCTCTTTTCAGGATCAACGGTTTTGCCCCTTCAGGCCTGGGCAGGTTCCGGCCAAGCCTTTGCCCAGCCTGCCTCTCGGCTCTCCTGCCTTTGGTCTGAAGTGAATTTCGAACTTCACGAAATCTTATGTACATGTATTATAAAATTCCTCTGGTTCATATCATCCTAGACTTCATAGGATGAGATGTATACCTAAGCCAGATCTCCTCCCCCCCCCCCTCAAAAAGAAAACAACCCAGGGGAAAGACATGCTCCAGCTGCTTTCGCTAATCCTTCCCAGGGGCCTTCTGCTGCTAAATTAGCTGCTACTTCAGGTCTAACACAATTACACGGAATCCGGAGTGGCACGTGCAGGCAAGTCCTGGCTCGTGGACAAGCCGGGTTCCCAGCCAAGTGAGGTGCCTGCTTAAAAAAACTAGCCAACACCTCTCTGCTGCTGTGCAATCCAGCACGAAGCAGCTACCCTCACCGCGTTTCTGCAAGTCCCTGGAGATCCTGCCCTCGCCTCCAGCTTTTCCTGGGAAGGAGGGCCAGAGCTCGTTGCCCATCCCTATCCAGACCTTTGGATGTGGCCTAGCAGGAGGGGACAGAATCCCTTCAGGATTAGCAAACCATCGCCAGATAGGCCAGTACTGGAAAGCTACAGTAACAGAACGTTCTAAGTCTGAATGTGCTTGGCCCTTCTCTGTCTTTAATGAGGGAGGGTCTTGGTCTGAGACGCTTCCTTGCAATTGCATTTTTCTCCAGGGCCTTTTATCTAACCACTGCCTTGGAAGCAGCTCTTCCTCCTGTCCTTCCAGGCCATTTCTTCTGCCTGGAGCAGCTGTGGGTGGGAAAGTCAACTGGACACTGTGGACATGATGATGTAGGATGGCTTCTCCAATCCGCTGCTGCTCTCTTGTGTACAGGGCAGATGGAACGGCCTGGAAGGACAGCCGGTATCCTACATCATGTCCAGGGGGCACGTACTCTGTGCCAGCTCCTCTTCTCCCCTGGGGATCCACGTTCTCTGGAAATCCCAAGAGCACCGACCCCGTTTGCCTTTTGCAAGCCTTTGAAGACCTGGGTGTTCCCCAGGGCTTTGGGCCCGAAAGGGGTGTCAGTTCTACTGGTTAATGTTGCTTTGTCCAAAGTCAAATGTCTGGCTTGCAACAATGATTTAGGCAGCCATCTAAATCAGATAAATATGGATAGATGATGAAGCGGAAAATATTGATGGGCCACATCATATGTGTGTTTGTGTGTGCGTAAAAATAGAAAAGCAAGCTTACCTTTCTTTTTTTTAGGACTTGTGCCTACAAAAGAAAAAAAAGTGCATATATATTTCTGTTGTTTGAAACTATGTCTCATATCTATTAACATCTGATGAATAAAGAATAAAAATCCAGTATTCCATCCCTGCACAATTTATTCGGTATATAAACCAAAACTAAAGAAACTAAATGCTTTTATAATTATATTTTTCCGTTTACTGTAGCCCTCAACCTCCTGCCAGAGCAAGGTTCACTCCCGGAGGTGGTGGAGCCCCAATGAGTCCAGGAGGCAACTACCCTCCAGCTCACGGCATCCACACGGAGCTTCATGGATGACTCAGTAAAAGCCCCCCCTTGCCAACCATCCTGTCAGCATCTTTCTCTCTACTGCAGGGGTGTCAAACTCAAGGCCCGGGGGGCGGATCCAGCTCATGGGGTGCTTGGATCTGGCCTGCGGGGCCACCCTGGAAATAGCGAAGGATCGGCCCACGGTGCCTCTGCCAGCGAAAACGGAGCTTGCAAGGGCCAGGGGTCATCAGCAGCACCCACATTCCCAAGAGTGCATGAATGATTTGCAACCAAGGATGTTCGCAACTGATATGGGAAGAGATTGGGGGGGGGGAGGAATTCTCCACATAAATCAAAATGGACAGTTTCGAATATTGCTATGTAGCAGTTAATCAGAGGGAGATATTTTACATGTAGTCCTCAACTTTACAAGTTTCTTTAGTGACTGTTTGTAGTTACAGCGGCACTGAAAAAAGTGACTTATTCGGGGGGGGGAGGAAGGCGGCGTAAA
>JANHFT010005527.1:0-14979 GCA_032467955.1 Pseudoxenodon macrops
GTTTAAAAGGGAAGTATAGAAGATAAGATAGATATTTAAAGTTTAAATGTAAGTAGGATTTTGGAAAAGATATTAAACATGTGTGTAACCGATATTGAACAGCTGTAAAAGTGAAAATATATGTTTTTAAATGCTTAAAACTCAATAAACATGTAAAAAAAATAAACATGCTTCGGATAAACACATGTTCCTCATCCAATAAAAAAATAAATAAATAAAGTAAAATAAAAACAATACGGGTAGTCCTAAACTAATGACCACAATTGATGCTAGAATTTATGTTGCTAAGTGAGAAATTTGTTGAGCCAGCTTTGACCCATTTTACAACTTTTCTTGCCACATTTGTTAAGCGAATCACTGCAGTTCTTAAATTAGTAAAATGGTTGTTAAGTGAATCTGGCTTTCTGATTGACTTTGCTTGTCAGAAGGTCACAAAAGGGGATCACATGAACCCGGGACACTGTGACCATCATAAATAAGAACTAGTTCTTCCATTCTTTTTCTATTTTAATAGTTAGACATGTCATCATTCTTATAGTCATTAATTTATATTTGTCTAATAACAATTTTACTTCCCCCTTTTCATTCATGAGCGTCTCATCTGAGTTTCTATTCCCTTTTTGTCTTTTCTCTCATTTGCTCTTTAACCTATCCAATTTGTTAATCTCTATTCTTTTATTCATATTCATTTTCTAATCAATCACAAAATCGTCCCCATGTCTTGAAATACACCGATTTCTCTTTGTCTTTTATTCGTAATGTTAATCTATTCATTTCTGCACATTCTAAAATTTTCTTTATTATCTCTCCTTTTGAAGAAATATTCTCTGCTTTCCAGTTTTGTGCAAATACTATTCTAGCCGCTGTTATTTTGTGAATGATCAAATATGTATCTTCTTTACCATATTTCTCCAGTAAAATACCCAATAAATATGTCTCTGGTCTTAGTTCTATGCGCTGGTGTAACATTCTCTCTAATCATGTTCGTATTTTAACCCAATAGTTCCTTGCTTCCTTGCATGTCCACCACATATGGTTATACGATCCCGGTGATTGATGACATTTCCAACATTTAGCTGATTTATCTTTAAACATTTTTGCTAATCTTTCTGGTGCCATCTATAAAACATTTTATACAATTTTTCTTTATATGCTGTTGCCATTGTTAATTTATAATTCCTTTCTCATAGTTGTTGCCATTTTTTTAGCTCAATCGTATAACTGAAGTTTACTAACAGTTAAGAGATAGTATATTTGTGTATATGTGTGAGAAATAAAAAAGAACAGTTGTCAAGCATCCAAATGTAAATCACTTGATCATGGGGATTGTACAATGGTCATAAGAGTGAAAAATGTTCATAAGTCATTTTTTCAGTGACATTGTAACATTGATCAGTTACTAAGTTAATTGTTGTTAGTTATGGACTACCTGTAATTAAAATAATGAATCAATAAATTAAAAAATAAAATAAAAATTCAAGGGGCAGACTTGATGGACTATTACATCTTTTCCTATCATCAGTTTCTCTATGTTTCAGTGTACAATATTAAATTGATATGTTTTGGGGGCTAATTTAAGACAATGAAAAGTAGGGTTATTTAAGTGAAGAACTAATGGTCTTATAGAGTAGTTGAATACAACTGAAGCCAATACACACCCCTGTCTAACTCCCCTCTTTACAGGTATTTTCTTTGTGGCATGTCCTTGATTACTGCACTTGACCCTGAATTTTGCATTTTTATGCATTTTGATTAGCAGCAGGATTGTTTGTCAATTATGGCATTTAAAAAAAATAATGCCACGGTTTTGGGAAAGATTGGAGGTGAAAGGAGAAAGGGGCAGCAGAAGACTAGATGGTTAGATAGTGTCATCAACACAATGAACATGAATTTGTTCATGATTGCTTCTCCATCTTCCAAAAGAAAAGAGATTAGGAAGCACAAAGTGGCGGGAGTCAATTTATTTTCCAAAGCACCAGAGGGCAGGACAAGAAACAATGGTGGGAAACTAATCAAGGAGAGAAGTAATCTGGAATTAAGAAGAAATTTCCTAACAGTGAGAACAATTAACAAGTGGAACAGCTTGCATTCAGAAGTTGTGAGTACTTCATCACTGGTGGTGTTTAAGAAAAGATTGGACAGTCACTTGTCTGAAATGTGAAAGGGCCTCCTCCTTGAGCAGGGGGTTGGACTAGAAGACCTCCAAGGTCCTTTCCAGCTGTATTCTGATTGATTGATTGATTGACTTATTGATGATGCACTTTGACAGGGTACAAGACTCTCAAGTGTGTGGAGTTCTTCCTCTTTGCACACATGTTGGCAGAAGAACCATCAGTACTGGGCACGGAGGGTATCAATATTTGATTCACTATTTGCAGGCAAAGCTGCAAGTGAAACCCAATCCATCCATGTCTTGAAAGTTGTCATTCATGTACTTTTCTAATCACTCAGTTGTAAATAAAAGAAAAGGGAAAATATTAAGTTTCCTGGGCAGGGTTAAAGGGAGGGACATTAAAATGTGAAATTTTATATCAGAGTTATTAAGTGATATTTTATACCTACCCAAAGATCATTTTTCTATTTTATTTTGACATCACATGTTCTTTTGTATTCAGATCTGGTCTTAGCAGAATAATGAAACATTTGGGCAAGAAGATGAAGGCCAGAAGTCCAGCGTTGGAGGCCAAGATGGAGAAGATCTGCACAGCCACCATGTACTTTCCTTTGGTGCTCAGGTAAGTGGGCAGGAAGGACACCCAGACACTGCAGAAGACCAGCATGCTGAAGGTAATAAATTTGGCTTCATTAAAAGACCCAGGCAGATTCCTGGCCAGGAAAGCCACTGTAAAGCAAATGGCAGCCAGGAAGCCCAGGTAGCCAAGGACACTATAGAACATGGCAACAGAACCTTCATTGCACTGTAGAATGATTTCTGCTGATTGTGAGTGCATATCAGACTCAAGAAAAGGGGAGAAAGCAGCCAGCCAGATGCTGCAGAGAACAACTTGGAAGCCATAGCAAGAAAGGATGATGGTGTTGGCCAAACTCTTTCCAAGCCATCTTTGAACATTATTCCCTGGTTTTGTGGCCCAGAAGGCCAGCACCACTGTGATGGTTTTTGCCAAGACAGCAGAAATGGCAGCAGAGAAGATGATGCTGAAAGCCATTTGACGTAGAAGACAGGTGACTCTCCTTGGCTGGCCAATGAACAAGAAGGGAATGAAGAAGGAAAGCAGGAGACAAACAAGAAGGATATAAGAGAAATCCCGATTGTTGGCTTTGACAATTGGAGTTTCTTGGAATTTAATGAAGGTTCCCAAGATAAAGCATGTGACTAAAGAGAGGAACAAGGCAATGGAAGTCAAGATGATCCCCAGGTTTTCTTTATAGGATAGGAAAGTCTTAATCTTAGGGATACAGCAATCTCGGTTGTTGTTTGGATGTTGATCTACTGGACATTTGCTACATTCTTTTGTGTCTAAAAAAGAAGAAGAATAAAATCTACCTTTAACAGATTTAACAGAATAATAGAGTTGGAAGAGACCTTGTAGGTCATCTAGTCCAACCCCACATAAAGCAGGAGACCCTATACCATTTCTGAGAGATGGCGGTCCAATCTCTTCTTGAAAGCCTCCAGTGATGAAGCTCTCACAATTTTCAAAGGCAAACTGTTCCATTGATTAATTGTTCTCACTGTCAGAAAAAATTCTCCTTATTTCTAGATTGAATCTCTCCATTATTCCTTCTTTGGCCTTTGGGTGCCTTGGAAAATAGCTTGACCCCTTCCTCTCTGTGGCAGCCCTTCAAATATTGGAGCACTGTTATCATGTCTCCCCTGGTCCTTCTTTTTACTAGACTAGCCATGCCCAGTTTTTGAAAACCATTCTTCATATGTCCAGTCCCCTAATCATCCTTGTTGCACTTCTCTGCACTCTTTCTAGAGTCCCAACATCTTTTTATAGTGTGGTGATCAAAACTGGATGCAGTATTCTAGGTGTGGTCTTACTAAGGCTTTATAGAGTGGTATTAGTACTTCACTTGATCTTGTTAATGCAATTTAGGAGTGAATTGGCTTTTATGGCTGCCGCTGCATATATTTAGCTGCCGCTGACTCATATTTAACTGGTTGTCCACTAAGACTCCAAGATACCTCTCACAGTTGCTGCTATTAAGCCTGGTTTCACCCAGTCTATATGTGTACTGTTGGTTTTTCTTGCCTTAGTGTAAGACTTTACTTTTCTCTACATTGAATTTCATTTTGTTAGATAGGGCCCAGTGTTCAAGTCTGTCAAGATCCACCTTGATCTTGAGCCTATCATCTAGGCCAGTGATGGTTAACCTTTTCAGTGCTAAGTGCAAAAACTGGAGCATGCATGAATGCGTGAGCATGTCTGTGTGCTCACACCGGAGCACTGGCCAGCTGCTCTTCAGAGTTTTGAAGATACTGAAGAGCACTGGGCCTAAAATGGAACCTTGTGGTACCCCACTGCTTACTTGCCTCCATGTAGACATAGACTGTCTACATGGCCTACTCATTGAGTAAGGTTTGTCAGCCAGTTATGAATCCATCTGGTGGTGATGGTGTTATCTGTCCCATTTTTTTTAATCTTATCAAGAAGTAGGTTATGATCTACTTTGTTGAATGCCTTGCTGAAGTCTAAGTATATTATGTCCACAGTATTTCCTTCCACTGGTTTGGAATTTGTTTATATTCTTGCTCAGGTTTGCTTCTATTACTAATTATTTAGCTTCAGCTAAAAAAGCATAAAGTCCCATGCATACCATACTGTTCCATCCATCAGTTATACAGCATATAATAGTAAGATTAGTAGTAAGAACAGTAATAAGATAATACAAAGGACAACAGAATAGAATAGGCAAGAAACTGGTCTTTTTCTGGTATAAACACAAAACTAAGGTACATCATACCTATGTGATTGAATCTTCAGAAGAGGAAAACAGGCAGCAACTTGCAGAGCCTTTTGTAAGCTAGTGCAAAAAGTGGACCAAAAGCAATTCCACTAATTTGGGGCCTCTGTTGAGGGGTTGATCAAAATTCACCCCTATAGTCACTAAACTGATCTGAATGGTAATGGCAACAATTTGAATATCAAAGATAGAGAGGTGCAAATGTACTTATTTGTAATGGAAGGTATTTTTGTGAATGAAGACATATTTAAAATTAGCTCAATATGTTTGGGTGATCTTGAGTTAAATCATTTTTAATGAGAAGTAACCAAATAAGAGTATATTGGTATAAAATACCTTCTTTACATGGTTTGAAAATAATCTCAGGCAATGAATCATAAATTGATGTAGCTGAATTAATTTATGGATTAATAACTTTGGTGTGGCGAAAATAAATATAGAAACAAAAAGGGAACCTTACTCTTTTACTCCCAATCTTGTAGTTAAGAACAAGATCAACCTCAGTTCATCTCTGCTAATCCCATCAGACCCAAATCAACACTTCCTGCCCCAGATGATGCTCAAGATCTAATTGCCCAGAAGCCTTCTTATTCTATAGTATTCTGAATAATAATAAACATTTTCTAATCTGATATTTTGATTGTCCAGTTTGCATTAGGTTCCTATATAAAGCTATTGTTATTTTGCAAACTGTATAGATCCAGATAGTTTCCCTTGTCAAAAAAGAGCTATGATGAACTAGTTTTATAGAGAAACCAACAAAGAAATGTCAAATGAAGATTGTGCTAGGAAAAAGGGGAAAAGTCCACTTTGTTGACTAGAGTGGATAGTTAATTATATCTAGATTTAAAAAAAAACCTGCTACTTATTTTGATTGTGTATACTTGCTCCTCTACTCAGAATAGGTGTTAGGTGAGAATTTCTAATATGGCAGTATTACATTAGTTTCCATATTCAGTCTGCAGATCATATGTATGCCAGGAGTTCATTACTGTATTGTTATAGATCAAGTACAGTCCAAAATTGCATCTTTAATCCATTTCCTATTTGAGAGTGCTTCCTTCCTCCCCCTATTCTTTATCCAATTGTCAGCTTTATTTTCAATTTCATTCTTTAAGTTTTTCTGAGATTGTTGAGATTGTTGAACCAGTCAGTTGCAAAATGAGATGCTATATGAGAAAGTGGGAATGGGAAAGGTCTTTTCCCCATTCCCCTAAACTTTGAAACACCTGAAAATTAGAATGAAGCACTCTTGTGGATTTAGGAAATAAAAGAGGCTGGTAGAAATTTTATACTGCTGTCTTGTGCATGTTTAGTTGAAAGTAAAGGCAAGTGTGGAAGTTTGTACTGCCAAACTTGCATGCATTGATATTTGAAATGAAATAGAAATGTGCAAATGAAGACCCTAAAGTATGGGAACAGCCCAGTTTATATTATTGGGTTGTAAGAAGGGAAGAAGATCTGTTCTAAGGAAGATTAATTCTAACCATGATAGGGCTAGATCTTTAAATGTGGAGGGACAGAGTTACCTCACACTGTCATTTTTTACTCTCCAGCACACTTGTACATTCATTCATTTAGATCATTCCACCTTCCTTCATGTATTTATTCTGATTTTTTAAACAGCCTCAGAGCAATGAGCTGGACTTTCTGGGTTCTAAAGCTAAACAAGGGTAGGCTTGATTACTACTTGGATGGGATTTCATCAGGAAACTCCAGAGCTATAGGAGTTTGTCCTACCTACAGCATAAGTCACACATAATATATCAAGGAGGAAAATAGCAAACTACTTACATATTTTTGCGAAGGAAACCTGGTAGGTCAGTGATTGATCTGATGTTGAACTTCACATTTATCTTCACCTTTTCCTAAGGCTGTGTTTCTCCATCTGAGCAATTTCCAGGTGTGTGGACTACCACTCACAGACTCCTTCTGCCATGTCGTCTATTGCTGAGAAAACTATAAGTGGAAATTGAAATCTGACACCGGAAGTAGCAAAGAATTGCAAACACTTTCTTAAGCAGGACTATCAGGTCTAGGCTGTAGAAATCCACATGACCACAAAATGGCAGCAAAGAGTTAAGATGTTCATATGCCAGGTAATGGTGTCCTGATTTTTTTGTCTAAATCTGATAGTCATACCTAAGAACCAAAGTGGAAATGAAAGATCAATAGTTTATAAAACTATCCTATCATCTGAACTTATAAGTAAGTTTTCAGATCCAACTACAGGTAATGTTAGTAATTGCTCTAAGTGAAATATTAAGTTTCATCAATTTCAGATAAAATTAAACACAGGCTTAATTCTTCAGGTAAAATAAGGGAACATTAAAAAAAGCTGTTCAAAACAAGATCTTACAGATTACTCAAGGTAATATATTGAAAGTATTGTGTTTCTAGAATCTGATAGATTGTAGTGACATGGGTTTTGCAGATGATCTTGGAGTTATTGTGAGGCTAGCATTGACTGTGAACATAAATTTAAATATTTTGATCACATAGACGTCTATTTTTCAAGGTACAAGGCTGATGAGTAGAATTGATATTACACTGATCTCAAGAATGTCATGAAGCCTTTATATTTCATATACTAAGAAAAGTATTTTAGCTTGCAAAGAGATCTGCCAAAACAATTGTATTTTAGATGTGTTAATTTTAGTTTTGATTCTTGTGCTGCTTTCTATAACTAGCAATGGATAGGTATCTAGACCAATCTTGTCCCGGTTTGTGTGAAGAAAACAAAAATGTCATTTAAAATATTTCTACATGTTCAGGTTTCAAAAGCATGTGGCTGAGAACTGAAGAAGCTTCTTGATGAGAAGTGAAACATTTTAAAGGAAAATCAGAAAGTACTGTTGACATTTTTTTTAAAAGCACCATTGGGACAACCATGACCTGGATGACTGAGAACCTCCATAATGTGGCTGAGCTTGTTTCCATTCCACTTTTAATAGCACCTGGGTTTCAGAAGCCTGGCTCACAGTGCCTCATGCAACAGAGCTCGTCTTACACATAAGGAAAGCTTGAAAGGTCATGGAAAGCCAGCTTCATCCTTTAAACTTCTCCTCACCTTCCTGACACTGTGGGGGCACCTTTCTCCAACTTCACATAAAAGCCTGGAAAGAGAGAGGCCCATTCACTGCACCTTCCCTTCCCACTTCATGGAGCGGTTCTAAGTTGTTCCGGGACAGCTCTAATACTTGCAGATGTCAGGCTCTAGAGCACACATCCATCTCCTCTCGTTTCTCTCCTGTGCCGGTCGGTGCTTTAAGAAACAACCCGGAAAGGGCTTGCACTCATCTGAGACTCCTGGCAGGCTCTCTGGGCCAACCTTTTAGATAGGGGGCCCGCGTCTGTATTGTACTTTTTATTTTCTGGCAATAAAAATCCATCCGTTTCTCAAACTCTATTTGCCCCCGCCTTTCTCTTTACTGTTTCCTTCTCCTTCTTTTCAGATTTTGAGAATTAAGGCAGAATTCGGTTGGAAATTTATTTATTGCGTTTTCCCTTCGCGTCTACCTTAAAGTTGGCAGAGAAAAAAGAGGTTATAGCACTTCTACGTAGACTGTAGCCTTATAGGGAGACCCCTCCACTCCCGCCGCCCATTTATATTTAAAACACAGCGAAGAGCCCGGAGTGGGGGAGGGAGAACGCAAAAAGCGCCGACTGAGATCTTTTGCCTGGATAAAAGGGAAAGAAAAGAATTGAGCACGCGCACAGCCTAGAACTTCAAATGGTTTTCCAGAGAAACGCAATTACCTGCGGTAATTAGTATTGTGTAGTTCGGGGGGGGGAAGGGTTGGAGGAGGAAGGAGGCGGTCAGAGAAAGACACAGGTGCTTCCGCCGCAGAACCAGGCCTCCTGGCTCCGGAGGCAAAGCGAGGAACAGGCTGCTCGGGGCTGGAGGTCATGAAGTCCGCCCCCCTCCCCACCCATCACGGAGCTAGAAGTCGTGGCGCGCCTGCTCGTCCCAGCCGTTTCCAATCTCTGCCTTCTCTTTCCCCTCCCCCATCGCCTTCCTTCCCGCCGTGCTGATCCAGCGAGCTTCCCTCTTCAGTTCGGCTTTTGTCAATTGCGGGAGCGAGAGAGCCGGCGAGGAACCCCCTCCCCCTCAGCCGCGGCCTGTTTATTCCCAGCTCCCGCACCAAAGCGCGTGCATCCTCGCGCGCGCCCTTTGCATGCTCCGAAACAAGGCCGGCAGCAGCAACTCTTCCAGAAGCGCCCGCTCCTTGCAGCCTTCTCACTATCACACGCAAAAGCGCGCGCTCGAGGAGGCAAAATCTCTCGCCTCTTAGCCTGGAAGTCGGAATATTTAGGTTAATCGGACGGGCTGGGATTCACGATCTCCTCCCGCTCCTCAGGACAAGACTCGGGATCGTGCTCAGAGCCTTGTCGACCGCAGCGGGAAAGTTAAATCGCTCTCAGAAGGAAAACGCGAGCGCGCAGCCATCCACAATTTCTTCCAAGGTTTCAAAGCCGAGGAAAGAGCCGGGCTTGCTGGCCGCCGAGACCACACGCCGAGGACCGGACACTGAGAAAGAAAGGCGCTGGGTTGGGATTCAAAGGCCATGGCGCTGCAGGGCCTGCCGGCCCAATTGCTCCTGCTTAAGGAGGGTCGGTGCCCACGACGGCCCGGCCAGCTTGTCCTTTCCTCTAGCCATCTGGGGGTTAGGTGGCTTCTCATCTCATTACCGGGCATTAGACGAGCCAGGCAAATATACAGCTATTAAAATTAATCGCCTGCGCTGTCAGCTGAACATAATGTAAATTATTTATAGGCTGCCGCCTACGTGGTGTTCACCGTCAGAGAAGCATCGGGGTGGTCGATGGGGAGGCGGGCGAAGCGATGGGTGAACCCTCCTTCAAATCCAGCTAGATCTCCAAAACATTGGCGAAAGAAGGCAAGCAGCGGTGGCGGCGAGTCGAGAGAGGAAACGAAATCTCCGCATCTGCTGCGAAACGGGTCTGGAATAGCAGGCGACTTGCTGGAGAGAAGTTGGCAGTAAAATTTTACCTGGAAGGAACAAACAAGAGGGGCTTTGCAAATCTGTTGCTAGATGTGAAAGACAGATAGGCATAACTAAATAAATGGCTCTCCAAAATATACCCACTGTCATCCAATTTTTTTCTCTGAACGCCTTACCTTTCAAATGACAGTGAGCTTGATCCAACAACCATAACAAGAGTTTGTTTTAAAATTCTTGTATTGATTGTGACATTTCAGAAAGTTCATTCCCAGGGAGATTAATAAATTTTGTTTCCAGGTAAATTACAGATAAATTGCTTTATTTTGGAATATTCAAACAATTTGCAAGAAAATGAGCTTGGTGGTATTTCTCCATTCATCCTAGAGTTGCTTTGACTCTGGAGAATAAATGACATATTTAAATGAGATAAGTCGGTTGTTTACAAAGAAAAAAAATCAAGCCATTGGCAAACCTAAAATTTGTATATCTGCATTTAAGGCTTGAATATTTGTAGATGAACTAACACATCAACATTTAACTGCTTCAGACTGATGGGTGCTGAGATTTATCTTAAAAGAAAAGTCCTCCCACTCTGATTTTAGAAGATAGGGAAACAAGCCAGATTGAAGGTGGGAGGAAGACAGCCTCATTCCTTAGCAAAAGATGACCTATTGCAATGGTTCAAATATATACATAGTGATAGTTCACAAGATAAAAGGTCTGACTAATCCTATGCAAGCACACCCACTTGGTGTGGGAGAGGCAGGGGTGGCTTGCTGGGGGAGGGAATATGTTGTAAGAAAGAAGGCGGAAATGAAGGGGGCCAGGCTTGGGAGGTCAACAGCTCTCTTTCCAGTGTGTGTGGGGGCTGACTTACAGCACAGTAGGTAATTGACAGCCTCCACCTCAAATTGAAACATGTTAACAGCAAGGTATCCTGGAAGCTATCTGAAAGATCTTACTGCATTATTTGAAACCCTTCGAAAGAAGACATGATGAGATATCCAGCACATTTCTCCAGGACAGGCTAATCAGCTTCACAGCCCTTTAAGGAAAATAAAAAAGGGAATCTTCCTGTCTTTTTCCAGACAGAGCTAGTCAATTTCATGAGTCTGTTGTGTCTCCCAAAGCAAAGTCTCTGTCACTCTGGGCCCTCCTATTAATTACCCTTTCAGAGGCTGCTTCAATGCTAAACATTCAACTGCAATATATTGATCACATTCTATACTCCTCTTTAGGCAAGCAAGAACATTTCATATGCAGTCTTCCAAGTTGTGTGAATCTTTCAATACATGCATTTTGCATTTCCAATGCATTCCTTATGCACTAGGCTGAAAGGGAAGAAGCAGACTACATTATTCATTACCATATGAAGTTCACATCTGATCAACTGGGATTCTTGTACTTGGCATGAAAGTGAGTTTGGTCTAGTGGTTAAGCCACCAGGCTGAAAACCAGGAGACTGAGAATTCTAATCCTGATTTAGGCATGAAAGCTGGCTGGGTGACTTTGGACAAGTCATTCTCTCACAGCTTAACCCACCTCATAGAGCTGATGTGAGGAAAATAGGAGGAGGGAGAAGTATTAGATATAAAACATAAATAAATAAGGAATCTATAGTTCAAGAAAGGATGGTTCTACCACCATAGCCCAGGAGGTAACCATACTTTTTTTTGTTTAAAGATACCTAATAAGGGTATATCCCAATGGGTATCACTCAGATATATTAGAATCCTCAGCTCTCATAATCATCAACATACCTTGAATAAAGAAATTTCCTAATAGCTATTTAAGCACCATAGCTATGGCACATGAGTGTTAAAGACAAAGGTGTCTTATCTGCACTGAGAAATATATCTATACCTGAGATGTAAGATATTTAATCTTTCAAGTTTGTTTCAAAAAGCCTATGTGTGTGTACCTCATTACAAGAAATGGACACAAATGTTTAACGGAAACAACTACTCTTCTGTGATGAGGATGTTATTGATTAAAGCCACAGTTCTGAACATACACATGAACTTTAGTGTGAGTTATGCACACAACTGTTATTTAACTCAGGAGTTGGATTTAATCTAATCTAATCTTCAGGCAAAATGTTGCTGGTAAAACTAGGCTAATATTTAACATTTTCTAGACAGTTATTAATATTCAGGTTAGAAAAATGCTGTTTCTCCCCCCTCCCTCTACTTAGAGTCCATCTATAACAAGCTTTGTAATTCTATTCTTTCAAAATTTGTAATATATATTTATAAATTCCAGATGTAATAGGTTTCAACTTCCATAATCCTCCAGCCAGAATGGTAAATACAGATAACCAGAGTTTTGGCTAAGACTTCTGGAGTCAACAGCTGACGAAGCCTTATTCAAAACAAGGATGGGTAAACTGTGCCCTCCAGAACTTGCTGAATTCCAGCTTCTAGCAGCATTAAACAGCATGACTAATTAAGATGATTTATGCAGACCACCAATCTTTGTGAACCACCTTCATTTCTGCATTTTTTATTCTTGATTCTAGTTGGCTAATATCTGCATTTTATGAACAAAGACAAAGCACTAGATAGAGATAGATCAGTCTGGAAGCTTTTCCAATGTCCCTTATCTTAGCAATACTTTCCAAATATATCCACAAGAAATGGCAGCCACAATAAATGCACAAGAATTTTTTTTTTAAAGAAAAAGGTTAAATGGATTTTTTTTATTTTTTGAGCTGGCAGGTTACTATTTTATTTGATTGTTATGAAGTTACATATATTCTCTTCAATAACAGTTCAATTTTGCCATTCAGTAAAGGTTATCCAGCTTATTCAAGAGATTCAGGAAGTTAAGCTTTCTTTTAAATAATCCTTGTAATGTGAAGGATGCTCTCTCATTTACATTACATCTAAGACAGACACTGAGTAGGCCCATTGTTTTAAATGAGTGGGGGAAAAGAACATGATGAGAGATCAGTGGACACTATTACACTCCAGAAGCAATGTGATCCTACACTCTTTGTTATGCTTTACTTTGCAGCTGTGTATTGTAGCCAGAGCATTGTAGAAAAGTCCGTGTAATCCAGATCCCTAAAGAACATTCTAAAAGAGGGGGGAAACAAGAAAATAGGGAAGACTTTCCATGGTATTGAAGTGCTTCCTACTATTCCTTGAATCAGCACAAAACATTGCCAACATAACAGTTGCCGTTTCCATTGTTAAAGTCTATGCTGCCTCTAGTGCAGCGGTGTCAAACTCAAGGCCCAGGGGCTGGATCTGGCCCATGGGGTGCTTAGATCTGGCTCACAGGCCATCCTGGAAACAGTGAAGGACTGGCCCGTGGTGCCTCTGCTAGCAAAAATGGATGGCCCCCATGGGTGGCCCTCCCAAGCTCTGTTTTTGCTGGCAGAGGGTTGCAGGAGGCTGTTGCAGTAAAAAACAGAGCCCGTTTTCACTGGCAGGGTGCTCAGGCCACCACAGGCACCCCCAACATGAGTGATGTCAAGCTAGCCACACCCACCCTGGCCCCCTGAGGTCAAACACAACCTTGATGCGGCCCTCAATGAAATCAAATTTGACACCCCTGCTCTAGTGTATCTGTCCCAAGATGAAGCCAAATGGTCTTGTTGTGAGAATGTGGCAATGGTTATAAACAAGACAGTTGATTTTCTCTTCTGGTTCTGTTGCCTTCACCTTTCAGTCTATCACCACACAAAACACCCACTAAGGAGGGCACTGCAGAAGGAATGGGATAAGTGTGACTTTAAGGCTTTATCTGCAATTCTCTAAGTTGTTGAGCCTACTTCTCTTTCCACATGTCATTGGGTATCTCCCAAGTTAAAATAATGTGATATTAAAAAAAAGAGATGTATGGGAACATATAGGGGAAAAATAACCTCAGAGAGAATGGAAGCAAAACTTTCTGTCATTATTTATTAGGTAGTGCCAGTGGAAGCAGTGAGGAAAGGCAGATCTGCCTGCATTTTAAACCTAGCCTCCAATTAAAGATTCATTTGTGAATAGGATTGAGCTGGCTTAGCATCATTTCCTCCCACCCCACATACCCCATGAAATAAGTAAAGTTCATTTAGCTGTTCTCAACTTTGTTGAAAGCCTAGAGAGAAGTTGTTTTCAGAATTGTAGGGGACCAAGGGAGGGGTGTGGTGAGGAGAAAGAAAAGAAACTCCAAAAATATAGAGCAAAACACACCTTTGATTACACCTACTACTAATAACCTATTCTGAAATAACAGGTGTTGAAGCATAACAAGAATAAGGGAGGAAATTCTACTTTCATACCTGTGTTGCTAATAATGAATTAAGGCTGCTTTGTTCAGGGGCTAGGGAGAAGCTAAGGGTGATGTTCTGGGTTTAAGGCAAGAAAGATATCAGGGCTTTGGTGCAAATGAGGACAGGGGTTAAGATAAAATCAGAAGACTTAATATTGAAGGAGAATCAGGGTGGGATTCAATTTTTTTTACTACCGGTTCTGTGGGTGTGGCTTGGTGTGCGTGGCAGGGGAAGGATACTGCAAAATCTCCATTCCCACCTCACTCCAGGGGAAGGATACTGTGAAATCCCCATTGCCTCCCCACTCCTGGAGGAAGGTTACTGCAAAATCCCTATTCCCATCCCACCCCACCAACCTGCTTTCCAGGTCCGTTCTCCTGTGCAGGACAACAAAAGAAGACCCAGTCGATCAGCTGGGACTCACTTGGGAGGCAGCAAATAAATGGGGGTGGGGCAGTCAGATGTGGTATTTGCCGGTTCTCCAAACTACTTAAATGTTCCACTACTGGTTCTCTACTACCAGTCAAAATTGGCTGAATACCACCTCTGAGGAGAATGTCTGTTCTGAGGCTGCTTTTCTAGAACAAAGATTGTGAAAAGACTGACTCCCTGAGGGACTGAGCAGATTCCTGTTCAAGGATCTGACCAGCATATCTTACATTTTTCTATAACATTTCCTTTTGTGATTCACATTATTCCATTCTGGCAGGACAAGGAATTTGTTTTATTGTTACAAGTACTCAGTATTTACGTACTGTGTTTCCCCGAAAATAAGACAGGGTCTTATTTTCTTTTGACCCCCGGAATGTGGCCTTGGCG
>JANHFT010005527.1:15079-30708 GCA_032467955.1 Pseudoxenodon macrops
CTGTGGCCGTGGCTAAGTGGGGGGGGGCGTGTGACTGAGTGAGCGTGTGCTTGTGCGTGAGTGATGTCAAGTTGGCCACACCCACTCAGTCACATGCACCCCCCACCTAGCCACACCCACAGAGCCGGTAGTAAAAAAAATTACAACCCACCCCTGCATAGATCCATATAACAGCTCTGTCAGTTCTATGGTTTCATAATAATGTGTTTGCTATGAAGGAGTGGGACAGAATTCTAAAGGACATTTGCTTGACCCTGTTATAGCTAAATTTACCTGCAGCACTCAGCAAATACCTCTCATGACTGACTTTTAGCATTACTACTGATTTTACTATTTATTCTGTTTGTATAATGCTGCCAATCATGTAAAATAATATATTGGATTTGTAGTTTATACCCTTGGGCAGAGGTGGAATGACTATTATTTGTTTGAGGAAATAAAGATGGATTTATTCTCTAGTGCTTTCAGTGAATTAATTATCTACAGGACTTCCCACTGCTTATGCAATCAGAAATTTGTATAGATCTATTTGCTCCAATCAAAGACGCAAGAACCCTGATTAAATTCCAATAAAGACATTTAATAAACAGAAAATGCACTCTTAATAAAAATATATTTTTCAAAAATGTTCAAATAATAATTGGAACTGATTCAATAAAATCCTATAATTAGAACACATTAATTCTGAATCAAAACATAGTTTCAGATTTTGGCTTGTTTTCATATAATAGTTTAAACTAGATTGACTCAAAATGGAAGTAGATTCTCTTCTGGTATGTTAGAAACAATTCCTACAATCTGTAGGAATACAATGGACAACTGGGGTTTAATTTAAAAATGACACTGGAGACTTTGGGGAAAGTAAGTAGTATTAGTAAATATTAGCAAATAAATAGCATCATTTCTCATATTCTATGCATATATTTATCAGTTATAGAAATAATATGCACTATATTCTTTCATAGTGCATTGTGGATACTGTTTGAATTAGTTACAGTCATATATGCCGATTTATATAACCCTTTCACAGAAGGAAGATTAATAAAATCAAGGATATGTGTAAATGCATATGCTCTCCCACACTACACATACATAGATAATACTGGACTGAATTTCCCATAATTGATTTACTAATACACTGCAGCATTTTTCACCCAAAATAAAATGAAAGGAAGGAAGGAAGGAAGGAAGGGAGAGAGGGAGGGAGGAAGGAAGGAAGGAAGGAAGAAAACTCCAGAAGAGTCTTAACTGCCATAGCAAAATGAACAAAGATAATTGTGACAAACGAGCATTAACTATGTTTTAGTTGTGCCTGAACATTTTTCCACCAAATGCAGGAAACATTATATCTGTCCTATCTATATTTTAAGTTTACTTTAAATTTGAAATGCTACATTGAAAAAGCTATAAAATGCAAGCATTTCAATAGCTTTGTGTTATTTCTATGCAACTATCAGTGAGAAAAGTGACTAATTACAACAGAGCACTTGATTAATGTGAATTCTGCCTTTTACTTACTTTGTTCTGTTCTCAATTAAAACTTAGAAGATCAAAATCAGAGATCCACAGCTTCACTTGAGTTTCTTTCTGAGACATTTGAATTTTGCAATGTTTTAGTTTATTCTTAATATGAAAAGTAATATTTCGTTTTGTTACGCTTCCACAGAAATAGCGCTCCAAAAAAAATGAAGATAGTAATAGATGCTACTAATATCAGTTGACAAAGTTAATTTTTTTTCTTTAGTGTTTTACATCTAAACTTTGTAGCAATGGATATGTAATCTAAATATTTACCTGTGTTAGTTCATTGCTATCTACAAGTCCATTGTTGTCTGAATCATAATATTTAAACATCTGATCCACCAATAATTTCTTCAAAGCCATTTTATCTTCAGTAATGCTTTCTTTTGTTTGTAGAATATATTTTCTGTTCTGTAGATCCAGCAGGAAATTTTTCATCTTCTTGTAATCAATGGAATTGCAGTTGTCCCCTGTCAAAACAATATCATGTTTAATGGTAGTTCTTTTAAAAAAAGAACAGTTTTGTTACAGTTTCTTTTAACACAAATATTACAGTTGGATCCTGATTCTTAAACATGCTTAAATATTTTCAGTAAAATATTATGAGACAGAAATTAAAACAGACAGAATAACTTGACAGTGTGATAGACAGCATATTAAATAAAATAAAATAGATAATATGACTGCTCTAATCAGTTTAAAATCTGAACTGCATTTACAAATTTGGATGGACCAGGATCCAAGATATGCAGTCAGCAGCTCGATATTCCAGGGCTACTGTAGGCTACTGTAGGCTAGATAAATAATAATAGAAGGTCAAACTGCATCCACATTTTAAAAAGAATTAGAAATTACATTACATTATGCAACCCCACATCAGAAATTTAACAGTGCCAGATTTTTGTTGTTTTAATGTGTTTAGTTTTAAAGTTTTACTATGATATTTATGCTAGTTTAACTTTTGATTGGGACCCACCCAAAGTTGGCTATAAGATGGGTGGCTATACAAATGTTTTAAATAAAAAATGAAATGCATAAAATAACATAATCTTTTTGGTTGAGTTAGAACAATAATGCTCACTAAATGTGAAAGGGATTTTTAAAATTAGTATTGACATTAAACTTTTCATTTAAAATTTTCGAAAGGGAAAAAATAGAAATATCTTACCTAAAACCAATCAATAATGTCTATTTTGTTTTTTAAAAAACCCAGAAATTACATTTGTACAGACAAATGGATGGTAAATTAATTGTGGTTGATAGTCACTAATTTTGGCCCACAGTGATTATCAAATAATTTTGTAAACTTGTAATGTTGATAAATGGATATTCAACAAATATAGCTATTTCACTTAGAATATTTGTTTTAATTGTACATCACTTAGAATCATTCTGAGAGTGAGAAGAGTTGTTTCCAAATTTTATATATATAAATAAATGTGCAAAAAAAGTAGCATCATTGGAAATTATTCCTGTTAAATGTTTAAGCTATAATTCTTATAGACTCAAAAACATAGATGAAGTCATTGGGCAAAAGTTTAATTTGCCAATGCAGATATTAAGGAAGCTCATGTTTATGAAAATAATTCATGGACAAATTCTGTTGGTCATTTTTTTACAGTGCACTACATATTTATAATTTACAGAGGAATCTCACAGAATCCTTTTGGTATTAATATTAAAAGTAAAGTGGACCAGACTAATAGCAATAGCACTTAGATGTTATCCATACTGCTTTACAGCACCCTGAGTGATTTCAATGTCAGCATCTTGTCCTCAACAATCTGGGTTCTCATTTTATCAATCTCAAAAGGATGGAAGGTTGAATCAACCTTGAGCCGGTTAGGATCAAAGTCCTGGCAGTGGGCAGAGTTAGCCTGGACTAGGGCATTCTAACAATTGCGTCACCATGGCTCTTGCTGCTGACACTAGAGAGCTTCAGCTTTATTGAGGGAAACACTATCATAATTTAAGATGCAGGACCTAATGCCTAATGTACTTCACCAAGCTGTCCATGATGCAATGCACTGCTACAGCTTCATTTAGGAGGAAAAAAGAAAGATTACCTCCCAAAATTCACTGGACCATTTCTTCAAGAACAAGGAAAATTACTATAATGCTCCCATCTACATAAGGTAAGAACTGTTTTTAATGTTTGTTGGACTTGTGAACAAAAAGACTTACGAACAGCCTCTGAGACCTTTACCCATTTCTAATTAGAGGATTTACAGTGATTTCTATGCACACAAGACAAGAGACTTTGAACACGGGGTTGGTCTACTTGTTCTACATTTTCTATCTAGAAGATCTCAGAAAAGAGGTGTTGACAGCAAGAACTACCACACTACTATTCCAAGGGGCTGTGAAGACTTAGAAGGGCTTTTGTAACTTGAATTTTGACACATCTTCCATTATAAACTAAGTTATTTACTGAAGTTCTGTTTTGTAATTATTATTGTTACATAATTTTGCTGCATACGTTAAAAAGAGGAGAAAGGCCAAAAACGTTTCTTATGATATTTTCCTTTCAACTAAGTCTTGCAAATGATCTCTAGCAGCTAATAGTTCAAACAATAGCAGTGCAATACTGAAAGATGCTCTTGCCATTGAATCTGTATCCTTCATAGATTCCAAAGATTAGATTATACAGCTCAGACTACCTTTGGGTCAGTGCAAGAAGGTTAGAAAGAAAAATTATGTAAAATTAAAATATGTTGTTCAAGAATCACTTTTGTGTTTTTAAAATATTATTTGCTTAATCCTGGGCTGTATTTTATAAAAACAATTGTTCATACTTTGATTTGTTTCTTTTTTCAGGCTGTAAGTATTTGATAGAATCCTTTTATTGGGAGTCAATTGAGTGGTTATAAAATTGGCTTTAAAATTCGATTCATAGAGTGCTGATTACTGACTTAACATGACAAACAGTCCTGAGCTCTATAATCGTCAACATATTTATCAATGACTTGGATGTGGACAGTGGTATTCAGCCGATTCGGAGCAGTTTGGGCAAAACGGCAGCAGTGGTCTGCAGGTGGTGGGCCTGTCCACCCGCCCCGGTGCTATGCCATCCTATTTAGCCATGTTTTAAAGCTGCGTGCATGCATGCGAGCTGCGCATGCGAGCAAAATGCATGCCTGGAAGGCTGCACATATGCATAGAAGGTGCGTGCATGACCGAAGCACATGTGCACGCTCACATTTTCAGTGCTGGGCAAATTGGTAGGGAAATTATGTGAATCCCACCTCTGGATGTGGAGGTTAAGGTAGTGTTTCTCAAATCTGTGGATGATACACAATTGGGTGAGATAGTTACCTAGAAGTCATTAATAAAATTCAAAATAATTTTTATAGATTGGATAAATAGGCCAAAAATAACAGAATGAAATTCAAAAGAGGTAAGCACAATTTTTCACTTGCTCTCAGCAAACAAATACACAGGTGAGAATGATTACTACATGGCTTAGTAATGATACTTGCAAAAAAATCATCTTTGGAATAAAAAAATGATTTAGAACTGCATATAAATTGGAGTTAATGTGACTGAATTAATAAGAAATTTTAGGGTATAAATCTATATATTGGTTCCAAATTTTGGGAAGTATTCATTCTTTTTTACTTTATGCTGATTATTGTATTGTGTACAATTATTGGTGTCACATATAAAGAAGGATTCAGACAATGTAGTTAAATGATGGCAAGAAATTCATCTTTTCAGAATATTATAATTAGTATTCCACAAGTGAGAAGATGGTTAGGCTGTATAAAAATATTTTGGAGCCCTAAATAAATCTATAATTCAGTAAATCCTAAAGCCATTACATCAATTGCACCATACCCTTTGGGAATAAACAAATGTAGCAAATAAGCTTGTTAATAAAACAATTTCTAATATAAGCCACGAGGTTACTTTAGGAAAAGTATGTTTTTAAGCCTTATTCTTATCCAAGAGTAATTAATATGCCACCTCTATGGTATGAGCGCTTACAGGATACTTAGATTCAACCCAGAGCAGGTGGTATTGAATTGGACTTGGAAGCAATCTGACAGTTCTTATAGTAGTGGTATCTACATGGGTGAATTAACTGCCAGACTGCCACATGCTGTAGCAGCTGACGTTTCTGGACAGTCTTCAAATAAAAGCCCATTCACAAGATATTACAATATTACACCTGCAAATTAACAAGGGCATTCCTGATTCCAGAATGCCTGCAATTGTCACACCAGATCTAATCGTACAATTCAGCTTCTACCTGTTGTTCAGAGCTGTGAGACCAAAAGGAACTCCAATCTGTGAGCCAGATCCATTCATTCACAACCCATCAAAATTAAAAATAGACCAGCTTCAGATTCTGTTAGTATTTGAATCCTTAGTCACTCCAGCTTCCCACATTGTTGACCCTAGCACTTATTGTCATCCCTTTATCACTAAGGAAAGAGAATCATTGCAACATAGTGTTCCTATCTCCCAACCTCCTTTTGAGCTGGCCTCAAAATATACTGTGGTTGAACATAATGAAAGTTGCTGACAGACCAAGCAGGACCAGGTAGATTGCATTCCCCTTCCCTGTCTAATAGGGTAACCAATTGTTTCCAACCTATTTATATTCTGCCTACTTGAGAGGAACACGTTCTTATTCAGATGTCTTCCAACTCTGGCTGAACCCAATTCAGTCTGAAATTCAGAAATGTTAAATTTGATTACATCTGATTACTTCTGCAAAATACTATTGTTCTTCATTCTTAGTAATTTATGATGCACAGTACCATATGTCATACTGATTTACAATCGAGAAAGGTAGTGGGTCATTAGGATATGGTACATCAAAAAATAGAGGCTTCCTAGTCAATTACTTGCAAGATAACTAAGTTTGAACTCACCAGAGAATACATTGCACTTGATATGGTTTCCTGCTTATGGAATTCTCACTACAAGAAATATTCCTTGCCCAAGGCTATCCTTTAAGTGTTTCATGAAGACTTTCTCTGGAGAGAAGAATTCTTAAAATCTCTTCAGATAACTATTATTATTTAATCCATTTTCTCTGGATCCAACTATTTCTATTTCTGTTTCTAAAGGCTATATTTTTATATTAGATTTTCTAATATTTAAGCATACTATTTGGATGGGGCTTTTTGTGTCATTCCAGTCAGATATCATTAGTAAATTCCTGCATCACATACCTATTCACATCACCCTGCTTCTGAATAATACTTGTAGTCAAGTTAGTAAAACAAAACAAAACATGTTTTCTAGTTCACTCAGAAACTTATATAGAACAAATCAATATTTAAACAGCTTCCTATGAAGCCTGACATTATGAAAATTATATACAATAATAGTGATCATTTGAGGGATAGATAGATAAATAGATAATATACAATTTTATACAATATATTTTAATTTTCCATTTGCAAAGAATTATAACAATGCATGAATGTGAAAAGAAAGCTACAGAATATCAAAGTCAACCTTCTCCTCCATAAAGGAATTCATTAAAACACTCCTCTGTGTGTGTGTATCCATCTATCCAGTGGTGGGATTCAGGCAGTTTGCACCACTTTGGGAGAACCACTTGTTAATTTTCTGAGCAGTTTGGTGAACTGGTTGTTGGAAGAAATAATTAGGGCAAAGAACCGACTGTTACATTATTTGAATCCCACCACTGCATCCATCCTATCTCTCTCTCTCTCTCTCTCCCTCCATGTTTCCCTGAAAATAAGACCTCATCTTATATTTTTTTTCCACCAAGAAAGACATCAGATCTTATTTTCAGGGGGATATCATCCACTGACTCACCTCACTTGCGTCTGTCACCTCTGTCCTCCTTTTCATTGTCAGAGGCCTTCTTTGGCTTCAGATAGTTGCAACCAGGCCTTGTACACCTTGGCCCACTTCTTCTGTAACCAGTAAGGCTTTCCTGAAGGTCTCTGTAACAGAGCTCCAGATCACTCCGGAGTTCTGTTATTGGCTAGAGAGGCCTTCAGGAAATCCTTGCTGCCTGCAGAAGAAATGGGCTGAAGTGTGCGAGGCCTGGCTGCAACTATCCAAAGGTAAGTAGTAGCGCAGCTTCACCTCCACCATCCCCATCCTAGCTTAATTTTTACTCATGCACCCTCGAGTGGGGAGGGTCTTAATTAGGGCTTATTTTTGGAGTAGGACCTATATTGGATATATGTGTAAAAATCAAGCTAGGATTTACTTTCTGTGTAGGTCATATTTTTGGGGAAACACGGTACACACACACACACACACACACACACACACACACACACACACACACACACACACACACACACACACACACACACACACTGATTGTAGCCAGAGAGCTAGTCTTATAGGCCACTTCCATTACTGCCACTTTCTTTGGGAGTTGGAACAAATCAGTTTGCCTGTGTGGGAAGTCTCCTTTCCTCTTATTTACTCATCTGGCAGCCTTTCCAAAATGTGTAGGCAGCTGCTGCGCTGCCTGGATTCAGCTTCCTGCCTCCTGCTAGCTTTTATTGAATATAATTTGTTTGATCGATCGACTTCATGGCCGGGTGAGAAGAGGAGAGGAAGAGTGTAAGCCTTCGGTATTTGCAGGGAGCCTACTGAGAGGCTGCTGCTACTGACAGAGCAAGGTCTGCCAGTGGCCTGGAGCTACTACCAGCATGTCAATGTAAGGAGGGTGAGGTAATCGGATTTCAGGTCTAGAGCAGGCATAACCAGTGGAAAGGGGAAAGCAACTATTATGGTAGCTGATCTCAAATTGGCCCAGGTACTTCAGTGGAAGGCAGTTCTTTTGCTACCCAGGTTTCCTGAGGCACTCATCCCAGTTCCTATAAATGTGGTGAATGAATGCATACATTTATATTTATCCACATGGTGAATGTGTCCTATCTGGTACGTGCAGCAGTGCTGGACTATGCTTTTCTTTTTACATTCATCAGGCTATTAGCTAGATCCTGGTGAGTAATCTGAATGATGTAGTTTTGCATTGGGCTTCAGGAGAACCAGCATTATTCTAACAGAGGATGAGAAAATAGGCAGCAGAGACACTGGTGCTAGGAACAGATTGGAATGGATTACCCATTCCAATCTGTTGGGCAGAGGTGGGGCAAACATTTGTGATGTTTGTTGCAGACTTTTAGGTAGGCATTAATCATATAGACAAAAAATGCCAGATTTCAAGTCAACTGGAAAGTTACAATCAAGGTTGTAAGACTGTGCTTGGATCAATAACATATACTAAAAACCACTATCTTAACTTGATTCATAACACAACAAGCAATTGGATTCATATAACATAAATCAAAATTAAACACATCATATTTTATTTCATCATTTTAGGTGCCTCTTTATGAATTATGAGATAGGAAAATGCAAAAAGCCCTTCTTGAGAACAAGGGGGGAGGGGTTCTTCCATTCTATCAGGGAAGCCATTTAAAACAAGCAAGCACTCTGACCCCTTCAGATTAACATGCATCCCTGGCTCTCCTTCATGAAATGAAATGCACACATTACTGGTAAGTCACAAAGAATTCTTCAATTGGGGAGGGAGGTTTGCAGGTGATTTTTTTTATTGGGGACAAGTTATCCAGTCACTGGGAAGATTGAAATTAAGGCTGAAAGTACTGAAAGCAGTTTTCCCAGAACCCTGAATCCAACAACTACCAATAATTTGTGGGCCTAATAAAAGAAATAACACCCTGGCAAAACAGGTCCCGAAATGTTCTTATTCCAATTATCCCAGCCTAGAGCGAAAGGCCACAGTCCTTCAATCAAATCACCCAATCACCACAGTTTTTCTGGAAGTCAGACATACCGGTAGCTCATTTAATACTTAGGACAATTTAAAAGAATTTCATCCTCATTCTGTAAAGCCCCTTTTAATTGGACATGAAATTTATCATCTGCTTCTGATGCAAATGGAACAGTAAACACATTCCACAGAAATCAGTGTGAATCAGCAGGAGTGCCCGTGCCCGTGTATGCGCACAGGTTCTTCTAATTGTTAGGTGTGTAAGGGGGGGAGGGGAACCACAAGTAAATATATTTCTCTAAAAAATATTGTCAAGAGTAATAGCCTCCTAGCGAAGACGTAGCGCCACGAGATTCTGTGCACGATAGATGTTTTATTGCTGGGTAATTATTCCCGATTCCCCCTCCTAACGAAGGGTTGTAAGTGAAAACGCTGCCAGAATCTATTAAATGTCGCCAAGGCAGAATTGAAGTCAAACTGCTGCTGGGTTTACACGCCCCCTGTTGGAAAAGATCTTGTAATTAGGGAGAGCTCTCCCGCCAGAGGAGTCTGAAAATCAGGGCTCGGAGGCAGGGTGGGGGAGGGCTCGCGAGGAGAGCCGAAAAACATTCGCCTTTCTTCCTTGATGCAAATAAGGTTGCATTGAAAGGACTAACCGAGGGATCGTTATGCAACGTACAGCAGATGCTGCCTTGCCTGGTGGGGAAAAAAGGGCGGGGGTGCATAGGAGAAAAAGAAAAAAGCCCCCCCAAATGCCACTTCTTTTCAACACCTTTATTCACTGGCGTTAACAGCTATTAAAGGACAGGCAAGGCCCAGTTATTAACGTTGCACCACCGTGCTTGTTCTCCCAAATGAAAGCTACATTGTCTCCATGCCAGCCTTCTTATTCTTGGCCTGATTTTATAATTAGGAAATCTGAGCCCCGATTTCTTATTACTTATATGGACTATTGTTTGGTTTGACCCATGGGATTTAAAAATTTAAAAGAAAGTAAAAATTTTAAAGGAACTTTCTGACAGTTTTCAACCAGTGGAACAAATTGCCTTTGGAAGTTATGGGAGCTTCATCATTTGAGACTTTCAAGAAGAAATTGGACTGCCATTTCTCAGAAATGGTGTAGGGTCTTCTGCTTGAGCGGGTGTGGGTGGGTGGATTAGATGACCTGTTTAATCTGTTAAAGGTGATGTAAACTTCCAATTCTCATCAAAATCTTCTTCAGACAGAACTCAATAGAGACTGGACTGCAATCATAAGCAAATCTACTGTATTTGCTTGGAAATCTTTGGCACTGGTTCTTAAGGATTAGGGTGGATCAGATTTTATGATGCAGCTATGGAGCCATTCTTTGTCTATATGTAGTTATAAATTATATTCAGTAGAACTTACATGATTACTATTTCAGATGTTGCTTATTTTGCCTATATATGAAAACCTTGCCCATTTCAGCTAGCAAAATATTATTATATTGCATCTTTGGTAATGCATCTTGCAGTGGAAGCCACTCACTCTGACCTTGAGACAATTTCATTCCTAATGTTTTTAATAGTGAGGATCAAAATTTTGAAAGACTTTGGCCTGTCAGATTTTTTACACAGAAACTGTTAAAAGCATTGCTGCATTCATTTATCAGAATCTCTTGGCTTAAGTAGATTGAAAAGACTGCTTACTGCTCTTTTTAATGTTACAGTGATTCCAATACATCACATAGGACAGCACAATGTTTTATTACAGATCAAATCTACTTACGTCATTAACAATCAGGTCCCTAAGGATTACTCTGAAACTCTGTGTGGCTGGTAATATGTGGGTTTCTCATCCCCTTTCTAAACAACAGGCTAGAAGTGGAAAAAGAAAGAGAAGACTATTAATGTACCTACTTTATTCAGATGTGTTGTAAGGAAAAGAAAATTATCTGGACCAAAAGTTGACTCAAAGGAAGTTGCCCTTTGATCAAATTCTTAAATAAATAGCATCCAGTTAAGTTGGATATAATCTGTTCTATAAGTAAGATTCAGACACAAATTGTTTTTAAATAGTTTCTATCTCTAACTTTATGGCAAATAATATTTAATTTACTTTTAATCAACCCAGGAAGCATTTCATTATTTCTCAAACTGGAGAACTGAATGATAGACTGGCATATGAATTTATTTTTATTTTTATTCACACTGAATTTTTTCAGGGTTCATACTGAGTGGATAAACTAATGATGCCTCCCTAATTTCTTCTCAAAGTTTGATGAGATGAGTCCAAAGCATAATGTTCTTTAAGTATTGCTTATAGAAAATCCTATTGCTAATGAATACCATAGAAAAACAAAACAAAATACCAGCATGCCTAGTTAAGAAGATCACCAAATATGACTCAGACTGAAGAGCCCTGGCAAGCAAAACTCCAAATGTGAAATCTTTCTTTTCAGCCACCCAGTTCCATCAACACAATTGGAAAACAGACATAAGTAATCAACCATATTATTTGTCTTGCCAAGAAATGTTTGTAAGTTGAACCTACAATCAAGTTGCTGTTTGGTGCACAAATACATGTTCTTTCAAGAGTAGCAGCAGCAGCAAGGACATCCAGACGCCTGTCACTTCAAACTTGTCTAGTCTTTCCATCAAAGGCTATCACTGTTGTGTTGCTTGCAAATGGTGAACAACATTCACATGAGAGCTTATTCTTGGCAAAAACTAAAACCAAACCAGAAGGGTGGAAAGTGTGGCTTTCAAGTGCTAGATTTTCAGAGGAAGTCACCACTGTTAAAAAAAATTGCCCTACCAGTGATAAATTGGTGGGTGGGCAGACTCAAGTTTGAAGCTTTTCCTATTTATTGAGCACAGAAACCTGGTATCAACAATAAGAAGGTTTGCAGAGGAAAGCCTCTTAACTTTTGCCAGTGTACTGTTAGCTCAGTGTATCATCTCAGGGATCCACTGACAAAGCACTCATGCAGCCAGAGTATTAATAACTAACCTGCATCCTGTCCAACTAAAACACAAGGCAGTTCAACAGAATCCGCGGGAAAGGAAAGAACTGGGGTGGGCTGTCTTTCTCAAGCATACTCCTCCATCCTTTCTAACCCAGGATCACTCATCAGGAACCGAAGCCTCAAGCTTTATTTCCACACTTCTCTCTTTAGGAAAAGCTCAGTCTGACGTAATGTGCCTGACTCCTTACTAGTTCCCCTCTCAGAGGTAGGCAACGCTGATTGCCTTAATGGCATAGTCGGACGCATTCATTCATAAAGACATTCTCTCAATTAGTGCATGGGAGATTAGCCGAGAGGTTGACTGAGTCGGTCTCGATTTAACACTAGGGGTTTGGGAGCAGCCCAGCGCTATCCGATTCCTAACCCCCCTCTCCCCTTGCTTTAAGCGGAGAAGAATTGAAGTTTATGGAAAGCGGCTCTTTTATTGAATGTATATTACCGTCCCATCTACAATCCTGTCAAAGAATCTGTTTGGGGAGATTAGGTGCAATTTCCCCTCCACCTCTTTTTTTAAACTAACGTCTCCATTAGGAAATGCAAGCGGTCGTCTCGTGCTTTAAGTATTGCGCTAGTCTGCAACTCATATAGAGAGGACTTTCCGCCATGTGGTTTCCTATTACTATGTCTGGAAACTGGAAACTACCCGCATTTCCCACTTGGCCGGGAACTAGTAAGTTTCTGCCTAGCAGATTGTGAACAGGCCGCCCCGCCCCTTCCACTCCCCACCTCAGTGTTCCCTGTGGAGGTTCCTGACTGCTACTCGCTTTCGTACACCAGAGAGGTGGAGTGTTGCGGCAGCAAATGGCGCCTCCGTCTTCTTCCTTACTCAGCCCCTAGCCCTAATTCTGCGCGCGATTACGCAAGCCGCTTACAATCAACGAGCTCACTAGCCAACTCCACCTCCAGCTGGAGAGGAAAGCGCCAGAGCTGGGACCCGTAATTGCTGGTATTCAGTCACCGTGGGGTCCGGTCACACATTGGCTCTTTCTTCTCGGCCAAGGCCTACAAATGGGAGTTTGCCGTTGTTAGTTCCGCTGGCTCGCAGTGCCAGGCAAATAAGGGTGAGCGAGCGGTGGAAGATCGGCCGGCCAGCCGGCCACAGCGCACTCGAGAGGCGGCCGGGACAGGACACTCTGCTCCTCGATCTCTGAAGCAAATGTGACCAGCTGCTGCGCGCGTACGCAGTTAGGATTGCAAGAAGTTCAGTGCAGGCGGGGGTGGCTGGGTCAAACGGCAAGGAAAAGCGTCTTTGTGCGAAACCTCGTCCGAACTGCGGATAGAAAAAGCCGAGGCTTTTGTTTGCTCAGGCGGCCTCTCTCGGACGCACCGAAAATTGCAGCGCGAGACCCTGGAGATACTGTCTTTGGCTTCCTTCCTGCCTGCCACGCAAAGGCGGCTGTGTGCGTTAGATAATCCCCGGCCACTCTGCAGCTGTCACACATGCCAACTGTCCTTGTCAAGGGAGGACAGCCCCGCTTGCTCACTCGCTTTGCCAGGCAGCCTGCTTTTCTCAAAGCTGTCCCTTTAGCAAGCAAATCGCACAGTAGGTTTTCATGGAGGTAGAAAGGGGGAATGGACGAGACTGGTCGTACGATGAAGCTCCCTCCTGTCGCTTGGGTGACTGCGCACACATAAATCTCTTGTCATTTAGTAAATTTTCACCAAAGTTGTGTAGGCTCAGCGATTTATTCTCTGGCCAAAAAACCGAAGTGTAAACTGACTCAAAGGCTGGTATTTCTTCTGCTAGAACGAATTGTGCTAAACCGCACTCCAATTGTAAAGTCATTACTTTTCTGGCATCCTCTTATGTAAATGCTAGTGATAGGGTGGCCTTGAGTTTGGCAATCAAGGAAAGCTGTCCTGTGTGCCTGTGTGTGTGTGAGAGAGAGAGATGCACACACATATGTACATATCTTATAGAGATGCAAAGAACAGTTATATTGATTTGACAGGTGATGTCTAAATGCTAACATGAATAGGATAAACTTGAAGGGACCTTGTAAGTCATCTAGTCCAACACCTTCCCAGCAGGAGGCCCTACATCATTTCTGACAAATGGCAATCTAGTTTCTTCTTGAAAGCTCCAGTGATGAAGCTCCCATAACTTCAGAAGACAAGCTGTTCCATTGGTTGATTGTTCTCACTGTCAGAAAATTCTTCCTTATTTCTAGGTTGAATCTCTCCATTGTTACTTGTCTGGTCTTCAGGTGCATTGGAAAATAGCTAGACCCCCTTCCCTCTGTGACAGCCCCTCAAATATCAGAATACTGCTATCATGTCTCCCCTGGTCCTTCTCTTCACTAGACTAGCCATGCCCAGTTCCTGTAACTGTTCTTCATATGTTTTAGTCTCCAGTCCTCTGATCATCCTGGTTGATCTTCTCTGCACTTTCTCCAAAGTCTCAACATCCTTTTTATAGTGTGGTGACCAAAACTGGATGCAGTATTCTAGTGTGGTCTTACTAAGGCTTTATAGAGTGGTATTAGGACCTCACTTGATCTTGATTGTATCCTTCTGTTAATGCATCTTAAGATTGCATTGGCTTTTTGAGCTGCTTCTGCTAACTGCTGGCTCATATTTAGCTGGTTGTCCACTAAGACTCCAAGATCCCTCTCACAGTTGCAGCGATTAAGGTATTTCACCCAATCTATATATGTAAGTTTTGTTTTTCTTGCCTAAGTGTAAAGCTTTACTTTTCTCTACATTGAATTTCATTTTGTTAGATAGGGCCCTGTGTAAGTCTGTCAAGATTAAATCTGGATCTTGAGCCTATCTTTTAGGTATTCCTGCCATCTGCAAATTTGGCAAGTTCCCCTTCTATTCTCTCATCTAAGTCATTTATGAAGATATTGAAGAGTACTGGGCCTAAGATAGGACCTTGTGATACCCCACTGCTTATTTCCCTCCATGTAGATGTATACCCATTAAGGACTACTTGTTGGGTACGATTTGTGAGCCAGTTATGAATCCATCTGGTGGTGATGCTATCTATCCCACTTTTTTCTAGCTTACCAAGAAGTAGGTTGCGGTCTACTTTGTCGAATGCCTTGCTGAAGTGTAAGCATATTATGCCCACAGTATTTTGCTCGTCTACTAATTTAGTCACTATGTTGAAGAATAAAATAAGATTGGTTTGGCATGATCTGTTTTTAATGAACCCGTGCTGACTGCTAGTTATTACTTTACTCGTTTCTAGATGTTGGCAGATCTGGTTTTTTTTAATTATCTTTTCCAATATCTTCCCAGGTATTGATGTTAGGCTGATTGGTCTGTAGTTTCCTGGTTCTGTTTTTTGTCCTTTTTTGAAGATGGGAACCACATCAGCTCTTTTCCAGTCCTCTGGTAGTTCTCCAGTGCTCCAGGATTTTTGAA
>JANHFT010005531.1:22193-33932 GCA_032467955.1 Pseudoxenodon macrops
TATAAGACGCACCCAAATTATCAGCCCCAATTAGGGGGAGAAAAGGTGCGTCTTATACTCAGAAAAATACGGTAATTTATACCATTTTGTTCCATCATCCCTTAAAGTTAGACTATATAACTGTTTTATTGCTATTCATAACAAATTGTAGAGACAGGAGCTAATATTTCAAGCTATTTCTGGATATATTAAACTGACTTTTACTTAAATATAGTATAGTATAGTAAACATCTATTCAAGAGAGAAAAAATGAGCTCAGATTTAGTTTAGTATATTCTCTAGACAATTTGTCATGACAATTTATTTCCCAACATGATGCTCACAGCTATCCCCAGTCCAATGCTCTCTCTGACTTTTTACACTTTAAAGAACTCTTTTAATTTCTTTTATAGGAAACTGGCATGCTGCCAGCATAGTTTTCATATCTAGGAATGCTTCTGGGCCCAAATGAGCTTCAAAAGATTTTTTTACAGAATAAAAATAATGAGTAGCAGCATTTGGGTGCTTAAATTGGAAGTACGCTCACTGGCATGGAAAAAGGACAAAGATAAACAGAGGTAATGGAGAAAGTATCTAGAATAACAGATTGAGAACATTTATGAAATGTTGATTTCTAATGATTTTATCATTCATGGCAGTAATTTTTGGAATAGGTAAGTCATTTGATAAATTCTTAATGCTGCAGCCCCAAATGTTAGCGATTCCCTGAAGAATTTCACATCATTTCAGAATAAAATTCATCTTGTACAGCAGCATCTTTGATTGTTACACCAGTATCACCTGTGGTGATGTATTAAACAGAACTTGCAACAGTATAAATATGGAAAAGCTGTTTGATCTGGTAATTTAAAATTGACATTTTTTTTCTTTAAATTTTCCTTCAGGAAGCACTGCCCTTGTAGGCATTTCAGGGAATCTATCTGTATAAACATGATAAAGATAAATGCATTCTACGGTCTTCACTGTTCATGTGTGCAAAGAACTACATAAATATTCTTAGAATATGCACTCATTTCATATTCTCTTTCTTCATAGACTGAGTTTTGTAGAAAAAAGATTGCATCTGAAAAAACTTTAAGAAAAAAGATCTTGACTTTCAAAATATCATCATTATCATACTCTAAAAGAAAAGTTTTCCACTCCATCTAAGAGCCACTAAGGTGGAGATGGGTGGCTTTACAAGCTGAATATTTTTTTAAAAAATCCTTTTCTTCAATCATAGTTGTCTATAGCTTTCTTTCTTTCTTTCTTTCTTTCTTTCTTTCTTTCTTTCTTTCTTTCTTTCTTTCTTGTCTTGCACATCTGATGGATGCTGCAAGAACCTATTATCTTGTACTTAAATTTGTCTTGAGGGTTTTCTAAATAAATATTTGTATCTGGGTCACCTCCAATTTGCTTTTCCATCCTTCCTCACAGTTTTCTTAATGCCACAGAATTGACCTTTGGTTGCCCTGTGCAGATGATATTCCTAATTTGCTGGAACACTTGGAATCAGATTCAGTGAGAGGCACACTGAATGGCTGCCTTTTTCCTTAAGCTTTGTAGCGAATGGCTGCGGGCAATTCTAATTTTGTAAGCCGTCCAGAGTCAGTTGGTTGAGATGGGTAGCTATAGAAATTGAATAAATTAATAAATAAATTTGAAGGATTGAATAAAAATCACCCAGTTTCATCTAAAAGTTAAAACATTGGGCCAGGCATGAAGAAACCCTTGCATGGAAAACCATTTTGTTGACTTTGGACCAAGCATTCTCTCTTACTTCTAAGAAGGTGGCAATGGCAAATCATTCTGAAAATCTTGCCCAAAAAACCCTGCATCGAGTGTTTTTGTCCATGAAGTTGACAGGAGTCAAGTCTGACTCAAAGAACCTCCATCTTACTCTCCCAAATCAGCAGATAGTTGATGAGACAATAAGCCATGTCTATTTGGGGATTCGAAAAAAGTTTCCAATTCTATAACATTTATTGTTCATATATTATTTTACCACAAGGTAATTCCATTTCATAACACATTTAAGAGGAATTACTTATTTCTTCCAGGAGCTCAAGAAAACATGCATAGAATTTCTCCTCTACCTTATTCTCATATCAACTCTTTTTGGGGTGGACTGGACTGAGAGATAGTAATGGTGCTAATTAAGGAAGTAAACCTCCATGGCTGTTGGTGGCCCTGAATGAGGGATTCTGCAGTCCTGATTTGACTGCCTGTAACTGCGCTGCTCTTTATACTTTGCTTGAATAGAGCACTGAGGCATGGTTGAGCGATTATCCTCAAATGAATAACTCCCTCTGCCAGAACTACAGATTTGCTGATGTATGCTTCAAATATACATATGTTTTCTCCAGGACATTTTACAGAGCAGAAAAGAAGACTAATGGGACGAACTTTCGATGACCTTACCTGAGTAGCAACAGGATTGTTCAATGACCCTTTACAACTTCCGATCCCAGCTAGAGAATTTCCTGCTGTATCCTGGTCCTGAGATTCCAAACAGTTTGTTCCTTGCTTGATGATCCCTGGAATCAGCTCCTTTTCTGGGACTCTGAGTGATTAGAAAGATCATCAAAGACAAAAGGAGAAATTATAAACAGCTTGTTTTATTACATACTCTATACCCCATCAAATCAACAAATCAGCTTTTCCAGACAGGTAGGTTGGGCAATGAGGCCAAACTTCTCCAAAAAGAGGAAACTTGTCACTAAAAATACTAGTGAAGAATAATGACCTTTGTCTTTGTAATGCATATACTAATTTATAGATAGAGGTAGGAATTAAAAACTAATGACTGCAATATAACTATTATATAAATGTTATTTATAAAAATAAAACCCATTACTAAAATTTAAATATTATCTCTTCCTCTTTCTATGATTCTTTATCCTAGAATGGAATTGCATAAGGAAGATGGTGTCCAAGCAACCAGTGTTCCTTATTAGTTTGCTGCCCACCTGCTGAATATTCATGAGAAATGTTCTCATCAGCTAGACTTCTTTATCTTAAAGTGGACATGGATCGAACAAATCTTCAAATAAAGGGCCATGAATAGGAACCATGGCAATCCTAATTATGTCACGTTCCCCCTTAAATGCATTCAGTGAAAGATTTCTAGAAAATGTTTTATATAACATTTTTTTACATTGCACAAATTTACCACAAACAAATCTTCACAGACTTTTTCACCTCCATATACATGCCAGAGGGTGTGACAAACTAATTAATTCTAATAACAAGGAATATTCTATAAAACATTGTTAGAACTATTTTTCAAGAAATAGCCTTTCTTTGTGTGTGTGTGTTTGTGTGTGTGTGTGTGTGTGTGTGTGTGTATTTACGGGATGTTCAGTGAGGGGTAACAATTCTTATTGAGGGGCTTGCCAAATTCTTTTTTTAGGGCTGCCTGGTTATCTTCAGTCCTCACCTGGCACTCAGCTCTCACCTGTGGCTGCATGTAGCTATATCACATGCAGCAACCACAGATAAACTGCACAACAGCCTGTTTTCTTCCAACCCAAAGGATTACCACACACACAGAGAGACAGACACACACACACGAAGAGAGAGAGAGAGAGAGAGAGAGAGAGAGAGAGAGAGAGAGAGAGAGAGAGAGAGAGAGAGAGAGAGAGAGAGAGATGGAATATATATTCATCTCATATTTTCTTTTTTCTTGTATGTATACAACATACCATTATTATTTTCTACTCTTTCATTCTTTGCTAAAGTAGGTTATGTAAATTTCAAACCTGTCTTTAAATTTGCCTTTATTTAACAAAAAATATATAACTGTTTTTGAAGATCTTATACTTCTTTTGCTGCTTGCAACCTGAGGTCAGCCTCACTGCGCTGTCTACCAATTAGTTTTCCCCACATAATCTCCTTTTTTCCAGAGTTCAAAGAAACCAAACATAGAAAAGACATAAGTCAGACAGAATATAATAGGAAGAAATATCTTAAAGATAAATTCCCACTGGAACAGCCACATTAAGGAAATAGTTGGTGCTTTCTTATACCACAGTGGCAAAATACATATCATGCAGTTTTGTTGAGAGGTAAAGAATGACTCACTTGAGTTCCGGATAGACATTCTCCAAATACCATTGAAAGGATTTACAGTTCAGCTTCCTGCGTTGTTCCACTCGGTCTGCAATACTAGAAGCAAAAGTACCCTTTATTGTAAGCATGAATAAAAGAGAATTGCGTGGCACAGCAGCACACGAGTAGATTTGCAGAATAATTAAAAGTACAGACACAGACAGCACTTCTAAGGTGCAACCACATTGGAATCAATGTTGTGGAAGCTATTCAAAGACACATTTCATGGTGCTTGTGCTTATAGAGTTGCCAATGCAAGCTCATTTGTTAATCTTAGAGCAGAGGTGGGGAATCTTTTCCATCTGCCCACTGTTTTTGGTTACTTTTTTTCCTTTTCCCAACAAAAATAATTCTTTATTTTTCTCTCACCATTAATATTTTATGGTCTAGAACAGGGGTGTCAAACTCACGGCCTACGGCACACCTACCTCCAGTTTAGCGAAGGGGAAAAAGTCGTGTTATGTCATGTGATGACAATGTGACGCCACGAGTTTGACATTCCTGATCTAGAAGATCAGGTGCAAGATAAAATGTGTTGCAACGTGACTGCATGGGTGACAGTAATGTAGCATGTGAAATGACAAAGATTTTGTCATTTACTTTTTCTTTCTTTTATCAGAGTTCACATAAAGTAAGAGTGAGGAGAAAAAGATCCCATTCAAAAAAAACGATTGACTCCATTAATAAGTATATATGAGAGATTCAAATACTTGTTTATCTGTCAATTTTGCCATTCTTAAAAATCCAGGCGATTACTTCTTTATTGTTTGAAATATTGATGTACTATATCCATTACCGAAAAATAACAATAACAATAACAACAACAACAATAATAATCTTTTGGGACTTTAGAATACAGATGGATCGTCATTTGGACCTCAACATGCCAGACATCACGGTTGTCAAGGGCCGAAGCGTTCAGTTCATTGATATAGCTGTTCCAGGAGATGCCAGAGTTGAAGAAAAAGAACTGGAAAAAATCATGAAATATCGCGACCTGCCTATTGAAATTACAAGGCTATGGATGAAACATGCAACCGTGATACCCATTGTCATCGGGGCACTTGGTACCATGTCCAAGAATTTTATTAAACATATTAAGAAATTGCAGCTTCCTGCAATAACACCAGCGGAACTGCAAAAGATTGCGCTACTTGGAACATCATATATTTTAAGAAGGTACTTGGTTGATACCTAGGACGCTGGCAGCAACCCGCATCAACCAGTAGCACCAGTCAATGTATTTCTGATGCATTTTTGTTCAGTTGACTGAGTTTCATGTTTAACGAATAAAAGAAATAATAATAATAACAACTCAAGCCTTCTTGTTCATCTATAAACCTTTCCAAGCAACCTCCATGAGTTTTTTCCCCACTTGGAACTGAACTCAGAAGGACATTTCTTCCAACAGGACACAACTGAGGAATCATTCTGTGTTTAAAAGTAAGGTTATGAGAAACTGGGCTTCTGTTGTCGTCGTCCCTCCCCCAGCCTTGTTAAAATGCCCAACACAAACAAACAAACAGGCCTGATTAGAATCTCTATATGCTTTCTCTTTAGGAATGGATAAGACTGAAACAGACAGCCAGGAAAGAAATTGCTTCCAGTAGCAATTTATGTAGTTATTTCTTATTCTCCCCTTTTCTCAATGTAGAACATAAAACACTTGAGCTGGGGCTGGGGGAATGAACCACTGTCTTCCAAAACCTATGGGCATTGTTTATAGAAGTCTCCCTTAAATATTATAGTTTGGGAAATTTATATACTGAACACAGCTTGATAGAAGAAAACAAATCCCACCCCCCCTTCACTAGAGTTTCCAACCAATTCATCATTTGGGCATGAAGCCTGAAACAAAAGATTTAATTTTTCCTTTTATTTTTGCTTCTGTATTCGATTCATACATCACACTAATCCATGAAGCTGTGATTTGTTTTAACTGTCACTTATTGAACAAACTATAGCAGACTGCTGGATAGCAACGCTCCCAAATAAATGTTACAGTGATGTTATTGCTGAAGAAAACAAGAATCCGTAGCTGGATTTTAGGATTGGCCTAGTTGAATGTTTTTCAGAACAGTTCTTTGGGCTAACAACAGAGCCTTCAACAGCCCACAATCCCAGGGACAACCTGGATCAAATCTTGAATTAACTTCAACTCCACAACTTTCATAAACAACAAGAAAATAATAATAAATCAGCAAAATGTTGGAAATGCCATCAAATACCAGGATCTTATTATCACATGTGGTGGACATGTACAGAGGCAAGGAATTTTTGGAATAAAATACAAACATGGTTAGAAAAAATATTAAAAAGACGGTTAGAATTAAGACTAGGAACTTTCCTATTGGGTATCTTATCAGAGAAATTAAAAAAAGAAGATACATATTGGATAGTATACATATTAACAGCAGCGAGAATAGTATTTGCACAAAATTGGAAAGCAGGGAATATGCCTGGAGAAGAACACAGATAATAAAGAAAATTCTAGACTGCGCAGAAATGAACAGATTAATGTTAAGATTAAAAGCCAAAGAGGAATCATTGTATTACAAGACATGGGGAAAATTTTATGAATGGTTAGAAAAGGAATATAAATGAAGGAATGAAAATAAAAGTGAAGGACAAACCCAGATGTTACACCTTGAAAGATGTGAGGAGTAAGGGGAGGGAAAAAATAGAAAAATGTTTTATTTCTTTTTTTATTTCTAGACAAACACGTAATAATAAAGGAATATATGAATACATTTATAAATATGTAAAATATGAGAAATAAATGAAGAATAAAATGCGGAACAAAAAAGGAATCAAGGCTGCTGGAATGCCATCTCAGATACTGTAGGTTGAAAATGAATACAACAAGAGACGGGTAGAATGGAGACGAGGAGAAGGGGAAAGAAGAAGAGAAGAAAGGAAGAGGAGAGGAGGTGGAAAAGAGATAGGAGAGAGGGTAAGGGGGAGAGAGAGAAGAGGAGTGGGAGAGAGGGAAGTAGAAAAGAAAGGAGAGGAGGGAGAGGAAAGTAAGCAAGAAAGAGGAAGGGTTGTGATAAATAGAAGTGTGGGATGGCAAAAAAGCAACCTTGATTTAATATACAGGATAAGATAAAATAGAATATATGTATAAAGGTTTTATAGTAAGAATAAGAAGAATGTAATGATATATATGTAAATGTCTGTATGAGAACTAAAATAAAAAAATTCAAAAAAAAGATTCAACAGCTAAAGCATATTGCAAAAGGCATGCATGCGTAATAAAAAAAACTGAATAGACTTTATACAAAATTCAAGTTTCTTCATTTCAGTGGTACAATTTAAAGCAGAGGTTTTCAAACATTTTAGATGATGGGATTTGGTGTGTATCTATGTGTGTGTGTGTGTATGTATGTATGTATGTATGTATGTATGTATGTATGTGTGTGCGCATATATTGGAGAGTCCTTAATTGTATTCTGGAAAATGTGAAAAGCAACATTTTCATTAAAACTTATCCATATCAAACACAGAGAAAAGTCTTTCTCTGCAAATATGACTCTGATCAATGTGGTCAGAAAAAAGGAAGGCCCTTTCTATGGGATCTTAAATGCCTAAGTTAATGAATATTAACAAGGGACTTTAAAATCTTTTCACATTTTTATTAGAGGCACTTTTGGGCTTTAATGATGGAACAAGATATTGTGGTGTTGTGCTCTATTTTATATTATTCCATCTCTCAGAGTTCTTCTGGCTGACAACACATCTAGGAGAGCACAATGGGTGGAGTTTTCTTAACAGATCATCCCTCAGGAGTTAATTAAAATGAAGGAAGTCTTGGAAGCTACAGATTATTGGAGAGATGATTGCCCTGTTTTTTTAATTTTACTTACACCATGGATATCATGATAAAAATATGCACAGAGACCACATGCCATCACACCTTCTCTGAATTTCTCCCGATTTTTAAAATAAATTTTAACAGCAAACCCTGTCACCAAATGGAATGGGAACTGATAGTAAAAAAATGTTAGAAAACATTTCTGTGGGCCATTAGCCTAAAATCATATAGAATAAAATATAGCCTTGCAACTGACAATTGTGAGAAGAGTTTGTGGAGAGTACTTTGCGTCAGTCCCTACAAATCTTGTGAGCAACACAAAATGAAATGAAACATTTACAGAGCAAGACAGAAGCAGGTTGGAAATATTGAGAAAGGTTGATGGGTGACTCTCCAGCTCCATGTACCATTTTCCAGCATGAAATCAATCTTTTGTGCCCAAAGTTGTGGTTTTACTCTTCCAGAAGCAAATCCAATTTTGATCTGTTTGTAAAGAATGGTGAATAGGAAAAATTACATTTTTGTAATACAAATAAATATTCATTGTAAACAAATATTTTTGGGTGCTACAAAAAAATTAATAGCAACAGCACTTAGACTTACTAAAGCGCTTCACAGTGCTTTACAGCCCTCTCTTCTCCCCCCCCAAAAAACCTGTATTCAACATTTTCAACCTTTAAAAATTACCATTTCACTAATACAGCTTTCCGTTATCGGAATTTTTTCTTGAATCTCAAATCATCCACTATATGGCCTATTGTTTTTTACATATATGTTCTTATTTTCTATTTGTACGTTTATATCATATTTACAATCTTTACATATACCTTCTAAGTACATATACTTTTCCATTTTTTATATCTTCTAAGATTAAGCATTAATTTTACATTTCTTTTCTAGTCAGCTATACCACCTGTTCCATGTTTTATGGTACACTGTTTCCTCTCTGTCTCTAAGTTCCATTGTCAATTTATCATTTTCTGTGCATTCTAGATTTTTTATGATCATTGCATTTGAGGGGTTAGTTTCTTGTTTCCAGTTTTGGGCATATGTAATTCTGGCTGCAGTAATTATATGAAGCATGTTATATTGGATTTCTTTGCTAGTGTTCTCTTAGCAAAGAAAGGATTAACTCCAGTTTCATATCGATTTTTTGTTCTTTCATTTCCTCCAATCATTTTTTTATTTTTCCCCAGTATTCCCTTGCTTTGGGACATGTCCACCACATGTGGTAGTAAGTCCCTTGTGGTGGTTACATTTCCAACATTTTACCAATTCTGGGTTCATCCATGCCATATCTAATCACGACCACGAATTATGGGGATGTGAGAAGAAGATAAAAGAAGGCATATTGTTTTTTCCTGGATTCAGCTGTCTCCATGCATCTCTTAAATTTAATTCTTGCACCATTTCAAAAAAAGTATTTGATAATTTTTGTCTTTCTTTTGTCTTTATTTTTTTGTACTCCTGTAGTCTTTCTTATTATCTGTCACTGCATTAAAGTCCCCTATTATACAAATGTTTTCATAATCTAATTCTGCCAGTTTCTTGTGTAATTTATTATAGAACTTTTTTTGGTTTGTATTTGATGCATAGATTGTCACTAAGAGGATTTGTTTTTGTTTAGTTTTTATTTCTATCATCAACATTCTACCTTTTTCATCACAATATATTTGTGTTAATGCCAAAAATAATTTTCCGAGTTTGGGACATTTTAAGATGTTACTATGTTTTTCTTTAACATGTACTTCCTGCAAGCTGATTATATCCATATTTTGTCTTTGAAGCCTTGTTAGGGTTTGTTTTCTTTTCACTGGTGAGTTGATGCCATTGATGTTTAATGTTAGCATCATTATTTCATCTTTCATCTTCTTACTTGTATGTGGGTTTTGGTCCTTTCCTCATTCTTGTCTCTATTTGTGTTCTTGTCCTCGCTCCTTCTCTCTCCTGTCATTCTGTTTCCTTTTTGTCTCTCATCTCTTGATCTGAAGTCTGTTCTTCTTGTTTTTTGTTTTTTTGCTTCCTCTCTGCTATCTTGTTCATCTTCTTCTTCATTTATATAATGATCATAAAACTCCTTTGCTTTATCCAGAGAGTCGATACAAATTTTCTTGCCACGATACTAGCATCCCCTCTGGGATAAGCCATCTAAACATAATGTTATATCTTAATAATTGTGATGACCGAAAGTGATAGCCTCTTCGTTGTTCCCTTATTCTTCTTGGTATCTGTTTTAGGATTATATCTTTTCCTTTATATACCAAGGAGTTTTGTCTCATTTTACTATATATTTCATCTTGGGGGGGTTTCTCACAAATCTTACATGGACCTCTCTCGGAAGTTTATGCCGCCGTGCATAATTCATATGGTCCCTGTAGATTTCTGTAGGGAATTTCTCTACTACAGGGGTGTCAAACTCAAGGCCCACAGTCTAGATCCGCCCCACGATATGATCTGATTGGGCCCACCGAGCCACCTGGAAACAGTGATGGACCGGCCTGCAGCAATTTGGCCCAGCACAGGCCAACCGGACACTGATCTACAACCTAGCATTGGCCATTTGGGCTGGAACACAGACAGCCTTAGATCTGTGAGGCTGACCTGGAGCCAGCGAGGGGCCACCCTGCCCCACCCCCTAGGCATGTGCACAGAAAGCAGTGAGCGCATGCAGGGCCTGGCATCTGTGGGGACCATCTTGTCCCACAGGCTGATTGTGTTCTGACCTTCCTTTTCACCCAGAATGCCAGTGTTCACTGCTTCCTGGACCCACGCCCAGAGGGTGGGGCCGAGACAGCAGGGTCTCTCACTGGCTCCAGGGAAGCTGCATGGGTCAGATATAAGGCTGATTGCGTTCAGGCCCCAATGGCTGCCACAAGTTGTAGATCAGAGCCCAATCAGCCTGGGCCAGGCAGAGGTGAAGTAGGCCGGTCCTTTGCTGTTTCCACAATGGCCCTGCGGACCAGGGGAGAGTTTGGCAACTGCTGCTGATGGCCGTGCCGGGGCTGGGGTGGTCCTAGTGAAAGGGGACCCTCATGGACTGCGAGGACAGGCTCAGTAAGGGGTGAGGGAAGGGGGAGAGAATGGCAGCACTTCCCTTTTACTGGCACAGCCACTGCCCCGTTGAAAAGCTTGTGCCTGGCATCATGGGGAAGCCAGATTCACTTAATAACCATATTACTAACTTAACAGCAGTGATTCACTTAACAACTGTTGCAAGAAATATTGTAAACTGGGGCAAAATTCAATTAACAACTACCTTGCTTAGCAACCTGAATCTTGTGGGGACTATCGGTACAGCTTCAACAGAAAAGTTGCTGCTTTTCAATTGAAAAGGTTTCAGACAATCTCAAGTACTCAATAAAAATTCATTTTTAACACTCTGCAAGTTTTAATGGATAAGATAGCGGTAACCTTGCTAATACCCGTGTTCCCCCTTAAATAAGACAAGGTCTTATTTTCTTTTGACCCCCGGAATATGGCCTTGGCCTTATTATCGGGGGGGGACTTATTATTTTGGGGGTGCAGGAGGCAGTGAGCGTGGGACATAATGTCCTGTCGCTGCTGCCTCCCCTCCCTGTTCTTCACGCCGGCTGAGCAGCTGGCCTGCAGCTGCCGCTCATGGAGCAGGACTCTGCAAGTCTTGTTGTCCTGCACAGTCCTACTCTATGAGGCGGCAGCGGCACGACGAGTCTCACAAAGACACATTTCTGGCAGGTGGGGTGGGGATGGGCCGCATCCTACCTGACACTTGTAGCCCCATCGCATTCCTCGCCGTTCTGTCCAGGGAAGCACGTTGCAAAAGAAAACCTCTCGCGAGTTCAAAAGTTTCCTTTTGC
>JANHFT010005531.1:43806-56679 GCA_032467955.1 Pseudoxenodon macrops
CACTGGCTCTTCAGCTTTGAAATGGAGATGAACACCGCCCCCTAGAGTCGGGAATGACTAGCACATATGTGCAAGAAGAACCTTTACCTTAATACTACTAGGAAAAATACAAACTTAATAAGTGAAATATTTAACTTAATTTACAGTTTCAAAAGTATTTTCTTGTAGACCCTACAAGAAAACCCACAGGAGATATCTAGGATAAGAAATAATGCAGATATTGCCAGAGTGTCATTTAAGAATGTGTAGGAAATGTTGACTTACTCAAAGACCTGCTGAGGAGGCAGGACTGCCTGGTGACAAGAAAGAGATTCTATCTCTATGCAAGTAGATCCTGAATAAAGTCCGAGTTTTCTGTGCTTCCAGTTAGGAGAAAATATTACGGTATATTATGTATCCAGGATTTCAGAATTTATTTGTGAAAAATTGACAAGAGAAGGCTACATAAAGTCAAATCAAAGTAGTAACTTACCAAAGTTCTCTCCTCCCCAAATATCCATCTGTGTGTCATATTTTCCAAGATGATTAAACCAAGACTTATTGATCACAAAGATTCCTCCTGCTATGACAGGGGTTCTAGTAAAAATGACAATGAGGAAGTGCAAAAGGTTATAAATAAAAAATGCTAGAGTGAAAAACAGAACTCTTCTACATTTGTAAGCAACATATTCTGTATAAAATATTTTAGAAAAATAAATAAAATAATTGGAAAACAATACATTTCCTATGATCACGTATCATGAAAAAGCTGTAGGTCTCTAATAGTTTCATGATCATTTTACAAAAATATCTACTCTACTTAAATAATCTGCAAGGAGGTGTCAAAAACTGCAAAATGGCAGGCATAGTGTTGTGATTCTAACACCACTCATTATGTATGTGCATGCAATGTGAATGAATGTACAAAAAGTGCAGGGCTTGGATCACAATACTACAACTTTTCATTTTGCAAATCCCCCCATCTTCTGGTTTTATATATATATATATAGTGATCACTTAGTTTTTCTTTAATGAGATTTTGGGGGAAAGTTTGGAATTTTAAAAATAATTTTAATTATGCAGAGAAGACCTTTAGTATTCAGTGTGGCTCATTTATAGGCCCCTGTAGTAATGGAAACAGAGCAGTCTCCATCAAAGGGGATGGAAATTGAGAAAATCATGCATTCTCACAACTTGTTCCTGGTCTGTTAAAGTAATTAACAAGTCAAGTGAAAATGAACTGAAGGATGGGTCCCAATTTTAGAATAGAATAGAATTCTTTATTGGCCAAGTGTGATTGGACACACAAGGAATTTGTCTTTGGTCAAGGAATCCACATGTGTATTGAGGACATAAAGAAATACTGCTTCCTTTGCTTGCTAGTTAATTCTATGAGAAGGAGGAGACCTCTTCTAAGGGCAGAACAGATCACATCCACTCATCTCCACTTCCCAGAACACTAGGTCAGACTGGTCCATGTTTGCAAAGTTGACCAGCAAAAAACAGAATTGGCTAAAAGATCCTTTATTTTTGGACTGCAGAAACTGAGAGTGCTATACTTTTCTGCTACATTTTCTCAAATTAGAAATTCTAATCCTACCATATATAGATTTATTTGAAACACAGTTTACATAAATGTAGGACTAAGTGTTGTTGCTATTTGAATATACTTACAACATATTCTTACTGTTCAAAGAAACCCTAAACTTAGCTAGACTTCATGGTCCTTATCTACAATTTCCACTATGCTTTAAATAGTACACGGTGCACAAGCCAGTGAATGTGCAAGTCAACACAAAAGCCTTGTGTTGATGAATTTGTCTAAATCTTGAGGAAAAACTCCTGTGCTAGAAGTAGAAGGTAGATTCTATTCCAATTTGTAGCTTATATACAGCCTGGGAAAAGATCAATTAAATGCACATATTTTTTCAAACAGGCACAGTAAAATTTCTCATATTAAACAAGTACAATCTATAAAAGCCATACACAATTATACAATAACCAATATCTTGCTGTTATTATAGCAGTGCAGTGGGGCCACCAGACAGAATCTCAAGTACCATAGTTGTCAAGAATGTTAACATCGTTCAGGAGCAAAAGAGACTTATTGCATCTCATAAGTGATGTAAACATAATTTCTGAATGTTCCTCACGGTTACATCAACCAGTGAGACCACTTCTTATATTAGATAAAAGATGAAAGATTACATCTAAACTGGGATTCCAAGAGGAGCTTGCATGAAAGAATTTACCTAATAGATTGGGTAGGATCTGTCCGGGACAACTTTTGCTCAATGGGAATCTGGTCCCATTTAAAATGAAGACTCCAGTCAAATCCTAAAATGTAGAACATAAAAACACATAGAACCTTGTATCCAGACTTAAAGGTTAACTAGTATAACATGACAATTAGGCATTTCTATTTCTATACATATGATTCCAGAGCAGAAAAGGTCTTCTATAGGATAGTCCAATACAGACGATTAGCCTGGCTTTAAAGAATCACACTAGGTACACTATCTGTACATTTATCTGTGCTCGGTAACATTCCAAACGTCCTGTATTGGTTCCCAGAAAGAAAGGCAATCATTAGTGCTTTAGCTTTCTACTCAGGTTGTCCTATGCCTCATTGGCTGCCAAAGTTATGAGACATTAATCAGTACTCTCAATGGGATGACATGTATTTCCGGGAACAAAGTGTCTCTGTTTATTGTAATTGGCTTTTCCCCATGTGCACCACATAAAAATGCCATCTGACTTACAAGTGTTGCAAATTAAGTATATCCGGTGGGAAGGCCGTGGCTGGCGAAAGACGCATGCAGGTGAGAATGGCAGAACTGAAAGGCCTTTGCAAAAGGAAATAAAGAACAGGGAGGGAGGTTTCAAAAACTAAAAAAAGGTGCTTGAGGCACAGCAATTCTTTTAGGAAAAAGACTGAGTGCTTGGATTTCCTGCAGTCCAGCACAGTGGAGGCGATCGTTGCCTCTGAGGCTAATCAACACAAGTGCTTTATCCTGGCATTGTGAAATATGGCTCACATGATGCATGGAAGGCAGTTTTCTGGCATAGTTTTCCTCAATATTTTGTTTTCTTCCTTGACTACTTTATGGTTGTTTGGTGGTCAGCCGAAGGTTTTGTGTGTTAGTGAGAAAATGTGCTTAGTATTATAGTATTATCACTTGTTGGTGGCTCTTTCTCTGCAGCTCTTTTTCTTGGAGGTCTAAATAGACATAACAGAGCAATTTCCTGGGTTTTTATATTCCCATGATAGCCCAAAGGTGAGCCTAATTTAGCCCTATGTAAAATTGTATCTCTTGTGGGCAAAATTTAATTCCCAGAGTGAAAGTTGCTTTCATCCTTTTTGAATCCTTTTTAGTAGTATTATAACACATTAACTACTTACCTAAATTGACTTATGTATATAGCTGAAATATAACTGAAATTAGGCTGTATTCATGGACATTGTCCATCTAACAGCAAGGAGCTTGCTTGCCCAAGAATTTGCTTATCTTTTGAGAAAGATCAAGTATCAATCTCTTTGATAAAAAGACAGCATTCATAACATGACAAAAGGAAGGAGGAGGAGGAGGAGGAGGAGGAAAACAGTAAGGAATATGGGCACACATACAGTCTTACCAATCAAGATTATTAAAGTATTGAAAAAATGGGAATGGTTGTGCAATATATTGAGGAATAATATCTTATCTGGAAAACCAGTAGGAACATCTACAGGGGTGTCAAACTGGCAGTCTGTGGGCCAGATGCATCATGTGCAGGCCACGCCCACTCCAGCTCCGTGAATGGGAAAACATTGCAAAACATCATGTGACAGCAACATGACACCCCAAGTTTGACACCTGTGATCTAGCATGTATGTAAAGAGAATGAGCAGCCCCATCCAATTCCGTTGCTTTAGGTGGCTTTCAGATATGTCCCAAAGGAGCAGCAAGATCTTGGAAGTGATTTATGGTTAGAAATGTGTCGCTGTCCTTTTGTGCAGCTTGGACTTTTGAGGAAGGAACCAGTAATTATCAATACTCTGCTCTAAATGTTATCAATAAATACATTTAATTTTTAGCATATTTGACTCTGGTTTATTTATTATTGGCCAAATAACACTACATTTTAATGATTAATAATGTTTAATTTGTAATGAATTTTAAATTTTACATTATTAATTGTTATTGGAATAAAACGCTTGATTTATCATATTTTCTTACGAAATAAATTAGCACTCAACTTCTTTTTTGATGTAATGGCCTTTGTCATGCATTCCTATTGAAATGTTCTTTTTCTTATATTACTGTTCTTATGATATGGAAGAGAAGTAAATAGAGGAACAACAGCAGCAGCAGCAGGAAAGACAGATGCAGCAGTGACTGGATCAAGAAGCTGTGCAAACTGTGATCCTGTAAGGCTACATTCTCTACAGCCTGTTGAAAGTTACAGCTGTTATGACTCCTACAAACACACAAGCTAGGTCAATTTTAACAGTCGGGGAAAGCTTAAGTTTAATGCCATTTAATATCAGTGGTGCTTCCAATGAGGCCTTTATTGTATCATCACCCTGTCTTGTGCAGAGAATTGTATATGGACCAGATTATGCTACCTTCCATTTATACCTCTCATACATTCATCCAACTGATTGTCTGTCTCTTCTTGTCCCACAGAAAATCAGATTACAAGCATACAGCAGAATATTTGCACAACATCTTTGGACTACTTAGCTGGAAGTGCCTCAGGAGATAAAAAGAATCTGTCATGGGACTGATTCTCAGCAATAAAGACCCAGAAATATCATATTTCAGAATCAATTTATTCTTACCTACCTCCTCTCAAATCTGCTGATGCTGCTAAATAGGCAAAATTGTCCAAGCTGATGACATCAATGATAGGACTCACCACCCGAGTATAATCCTGAAAAAGTAGAAAAAAAGAAAGAATGTTGGATTTTTTTTTTCTAAGAGGAAAGTAATGTTTTAAGAGGGTTTCGAGATGAAGATGGTAGAAGGAAAAGCAATCCATGGTGCATTGCTTTCCTGTGTTACCTCCAGGTTTTTAAATTGATATTCACGTACACAACTGCGGCCCATAGCTTTTTTTCAATGCTGAGTGAAACTTTCACAGTGCAATCATTGTTCTCCACTTTCAGGCATTAAGCACAGCACACCATTTCAAAGTTATATTGATCAGATGGACTCTCAGATACCGTTAATGTTACTACTTCTTGCAATCGTTTAGAAAAAAGGTTTGCTAAAGTAGAGGAGTAGACAGCCTGGTTTTCTTCAAGTATTTTTAAAAAAAACTATAATTCCCATTGATGCCAGTTACCGAATAGGCAGGAATTTATAGTGCAAAACATCTCAGGTTGCTTTCCTCTCATGCTAGTTTTTCATGGAGAAATATCCCAATTTTACACTTGAGCTATAGGCTGATTAAAATACTTCCTCAGGCTTGATTTTTTTCAAGTTGTTCATTAAGGTAGTCAATAATACCTAATTACTCATCTCCTGTCACAGGATTCATGTATCTCTAACATTGTTCCCCAAGGATGTGTCCACATCACCCAAGTATGTTTGCACCCATATCTATGGCATATGTGCCAAGAGTAACTGGTGTCATTTCAGTCAGCCAACTCATACCCCTCCCTTTTTTTTTTAATGGCTGCTGGGGTTGATTACCAAAAGTCAGTAAAGCTATTTTTTACAGCTTTGAAGCAGGAAACTCATAAAAACGATTGTGATTTCCACAAATAAATTCCACATCAGGACATTTTCATACTGCCACCGTTTCTCCTTTCCAGCACTGTTTATTCATCTGCTGATTCAAGGAGGCTGAGAAACAAAGAGCATCAATCTATCCCCCCCTCCCCAGCAGGTCCTGCAGCAATAAAATCCATTCCCCTCATGCTACAATAAGGGAAAGAAATTAAAAAACCAGCCAGCCTGGCAGTTTGGAAGAAGCTGGTGGATGAGTGAAAAGCAAAAGAAACTGACAAAACCTTGTCAATATTATTCCTGCTGGCTTCATCTGGGCTAAGGAGGACAGAACAAGGCCCAATGAAGCCAGGATTTCTGAAGCTGAAGAGCGACATAAAGAGCCTTGCCACAAATTCCATCTAATGGTAAAATGGCCTGCCTTCAAGCTCCAGTATTACAGCTGAAAATCAGCTTCCAAACAGCACTTCTGCACAGTTGAAGAGAGATGATGATAGAGGCATGGAGCTGATATAGGACTGGGGTTAATACTTCGTGGAAGTGCCCATTATTAAAACAAAAACAAACAAAAATGCCAGTTTTCCCCCAAAAGTCACTGAAAAAATATAAAAATAAAATTAGTTCCAGGAAATGTGTGATAGAGCCATTTTTCATCCTGGTCACTGAATGAAAAATTGTGGAAACCCACATTTTTGGATCTTCCTGTTCTTCAGTATATTTTGGGTAGCTCCCTAATGAAGGCCGTAACTCCAGGTTCTGTCTTTACAAATTCAGTCTTGTCTCTTCATTTTTTCATGTTTCAGAAATGATAATATCAGCAGTTACATTGAATTTAAAATTATATAACATAATCAGAAATTATATTGATTTTTTTTTAAGCAGGAAAAGTATAATCATAAGAAGGTCTATCTACTGATGGATAAACAGCCCAATTTTAAGTGATAATTCACAAGCCCTAAATTCCATGTCTGTGGTGCAAAAATAGCATTTATCATCTTATGAGTGACACTAAGATACTCTGGAAAGTTTCCTTGTAAAAAAACTAATCAACACAGCAGCAAGGTGTAACTTTCTTCTGTCAGAGGATTTACTAATGAGTAAGTTCTTCAAGATTGTGGGGAGAGATAGAAATAAACTCTGCCGGGTTTGGATGCAACTTGTTGAGTGCAAAATAGAAAGGAGAACAGAGAAATATAGGAAGAGACAAAAATATGTGGTTATTTCTTCTTGTTCCAAAAAAAATCTTTGCAAGAGAATGGCAGTAGAACATATTACTACACACATGATGATCAATATAAGTCTGGTAAGCTTTACTGTCAGCATCAGTGGAGTGAATTCTGTTTAGATAAGCCTGTTGAGTAGGGTTTTGTTTTTCTTAATCCACAGAAAAAATATTTTTTTACAGTTGCACCATTTTATGGTAAGTCTTTTTGTAGACCATAAATTTTCTGTAGCTATTTTTTCCATTTTCCATTTTTATTTTTTGGCATACATAGGCTTTTAAAAATTACATTTCCTCAACAAAAGCCCTTTTAAAAACAAAAAATATTGTTTGTACATAGTTCAATAGTGTGTTTTCTTTTCATATTTCTCTTGTTAACTTTTCTTTGGGGGATTTCCTCTGATGTTAACATTTATGCCACCACAAAGTTTGATGAGGGCATGCAATGGAATCTAGGGTGGAATTAAAAGAATTAAATGTGTCTAGAATATATAGTCAACAAGGAAAAAAACTCGGGAGAAAGTTCAAGCTTTATTGGAATTCTAATAGAGTTTGCAGCAACTGTTGGCCTAATAACATTGCTTAGCCTGAGTGCTTTGTAAGTAAAAAAAATCAGTATTAAGCATTTGAAATCCATAAATAAAATCAGGATTAAGCATTTGAAATCCATATAGTAAAAGTATTTAAATAATAATTTAAATACTTTTACTATAGTTATTTTTCATAGCTCAATTTGGGATTATATAAACAAAGGAATGAGCAAAGGGCTAGAAGCAGGTATTTATCTATTTTTCTAGGCCGATTCAATTTCAGTAACTTTGCCAGATGTTATAACCTTTAAACATTATAACTTTTTGGGCTAAAGAAAGCACTGATAAGGTACTGATAAGCTGCAAAGTATTTCAGTGCTAATTGATATGGTGTATAATAGAGACCAACTTGAGAAATAATGGTCTTAAAAATTATGTGTAAGAAAAAATTACCGTATCTTAAAAAACATAACTTGATATTCTTCAATGTAAGGATTGTGTGCAGACATTCTCCTGGGATCTGGACACAAAGGCAGAGGTTTGGATATATATATACATATATTTAACCCATTAATCACTTCTTGGCCTTTTAACTAAAATCAAGTGTAGCACTCGACTAACCTATTAATTTATATCTGTCTTAGCTCCCATCATTATAAAGCAAAAAGAAAAAAGAAAAATCCTGGTAATTAAAAATGTTCAAAATCCTTAGTGCCCTGACAGAAGTACACATTTACTTAAAGAGATAAATGACTGGCTTTTAAAAAATAGTATTATCAATACACCTGATTAACTCACAATGGTTGACACTGAATTTACCAGAGAAACATCCAAGACCAATCCTTATTCTCTACTTACCTGCAATAAAGGTAAGTCTTTCACTTCTCATCCTGCCATCTATTCCTACATAATGATAGGACATTTTGGCGCAATCTTCTTCTCTACCACAAAGCTGCCTTGTGGAACTCCTTTTGTATAGGAGTAGTTGTCACTATTGTTGCTCCATTCAGCAACATGATTTTATGAACAAATATAAATCAGACATTTATAGGCTGCTGAGGGGGAGGATTTATTAAGCTGAGGTTTTCAAATCTCCATCTCAGACATTTCACCTTCTTCCCCTCTTGGCACTAAGCTGAACATATCTGCAATTTGCATCCCTACCAGTTCCTCCCACCTGTCTCTTGGGCCTTGTTAAATATCTAGGATGGTTCTTTCTAAAAAAGACTGTGCAGGCATTACAGCTGGCAGGAAGATCAGCCTAACTATCTCTGCTACTGCACATCACACCTTTTTCCTGACCCCTTGGCACATCCAGAATGAGAACTGCCTACTCAGCTGTATCATTTATTCTTCTTTTTTCTCTTTTGCTTCAAGGTTAACTCCTTCTTTCCATGTTCACTTTACACAACACTATTATGGATTCACTTTGGATAATTCAGGCAGAGGAAGGGGAAACAAGGAGACATAGGTTTCATCCTTATTGCTTATTCTACTTATTGCTTCATAGATATACTGTATAGTAAAATGTAAAGATTACCTAGTACAGTATTGGCCAACCTTTTCTGCACTGAGTGCCAGAATGGGAGCACGTGTGCATATGTTCGCCATATATTATATTTTGATCCTATTCTTATACCTAACTTAATCTACATTCTGGGTAGTTTTCTATAAACTTATTTATTTAAAGAGTTTTCAGCATTTCTCTTAGCTTGGAAGACAGAGGTCAAATAACATAGTCTCCACTTTTACTTTTCATTGTTAATTTCTTTAAGCAGTATTTTCTTAGCCTCCTAATTCACACTATAGGAGATCTGTTTGCCTATCTTTTGGAGATTTCAGATGCATGAGTCACTTGGAATACACTTTCCCTTTTATCTTGGATTGTATATTCTTTACCTGCATGGTAGCTATCCATTCTCAAACCAACACTGATTGTTTTGGTCAGTTCAATAATGTTTCAGCTGTCCTTGTCCCACGTTGTCTACTTCCTAGCCTCACATCTTCTACTTTCTTTAGATGAAGTGGCATAGAACAATGTTTCTCAACCTTGCCAACTTTAAGATATATGGACTTCAACTCCCAGAAGTTGGGGAATTCTGGGAGTTGAAGTCCACACATCTTAAAATTGTCAAGAAACACTGCTCTAGACTCAAAACTTTACTAGGTCTTTCTCCAGCACACTCCAGATTTCAGTATCACCAGCCTCTCAGTTCTCAGCACTCTTGCTCTTCAGCCATCTTTGCTTCTGTGACATATATTTATCAATCAAAAAGTATCAAACAAGTAGAAAATAAGTTCCTACTTGTGGGATCTTTGGTGCTCTCTGAGCTTGGTTATTTTCTTGCAGATGTTTCATTACCAAACATGGTAACATCATCAGTATAGAAAGGAGTGGGGTTTACTTTCTGTTTATGGCTTCCTATTTCTTCTGGAATAGTTGTGAGTCCTCTATGGAGGGAAAAACCTGCATCTTCCATGAACTTGGCTTCTGTCCAAATGCCAAGCAGGATTAAAAATTGGGTTCTTTTCCAATATATTACCACTGCCTTTCTGTCAACAGTATATATGAAAGAAGAGTTTGTGATTTCCAGTTTTCCTTCCAGGAAAACTTTATTCTACAACATATGAAATTAAACTTCATATTGGTTATCTTCATAGCTTTGAGACCTTGCTATATAGTGAGAGAAACAATTGCAGCAAGATAAAGAATGCCTCAAAGAGAAGAAAGACATTAGAATGCCTCATTTCTGTTTGTAACACTTTTTGGTGTAAAAGTCAATTCCAAACTGATAAAAGTTATGGAGCCTCTTATGTAAACAGCTCACAGCAAGCTTTCACATCTTGAGCAAAGAAAACAAAGGTTGCTGGAAAGAAAATCAGAAAGCCCTAATATATAGAAAGATATATCAGCTGTAAATTGAAAATGATTTAACAGCTGGAATTCTTGCAATGTGATTCCTTTCATTTCAATGAATCTTGCTAAAAAAGAACTCTGAGAACTTTGCTTGGTAGAATCACATTTGGTTTTAGGCAACAGCCAAAGAACCTGATATTGTGTAGTGCGCTTTAGTAGGCAAGAACCAGACCAGCATATCTGCAACAGCATTTATTGACTCAAAAATGAAAACTGAGGAACTGCAGGCAAATGCCTGTTATTTATACTCTAGGCCCACAGGGCTTTAACCAATCACAAATAGGAAAAACCCACCCAGATATAATTGTTCTGAACTTCCTTCCATAGTTGGAGTCATGTAAAGGTTAGTTTCACTTTAGATCAACTTAACAGTTAAGGTCATGCAAAGGTTAGTTTCATTTTAGATCAGATTAGTGGTTAGTGTCATCTGAAGGTTAATCCCCCTTTAGAACAACTATGTACATTTAATATATAACAGGTTAAGACCGAAGGAATTTTGCAGAAGCTGTGAGAGTTTTGAACCAGATATGTCTTCCCATTAAATCCAGGTTTACTAGCTTTAATTTTTCAGTTTCAACCAATGATTCCCCCAAAACTAGTGGGTGCTCCAACATTAGATATTTTTAAGAAGAGATTGGACAACCATTTGTCTTAAATGTCTTAAAGTCAAAGACTACCTGTACATAGAATCCAAAAAGGCATTGCTAATAGATGATGGCATATATCACATTAGAGAAAGGCACCTAGGAATTTTACCGTGGATTTTCTGTAGATTTTATGACCCTAGCACAAAACATCTGAAAGGATATATTCCATAGAGCAATGTCATTGATGTCATTAAGAAATTGTCTGGCAGTTTGAGAAGTGCTATTTAATCATTGATTGCTCAATTATTTTCTTGGTGAAATTACAAGAGTAGTTTGTAGGATCAGGACTATAAGCTAAGTTATAGCACAGAAGAATTATTTGATTCCCTGTAAAAATTAAAATACAGGAGTGGTTTACCAGTGCCTTCACTTTTTTTATGGCATCATAAAAACGTCATTAAAAAAGCACAACAAAGAATGTTCTTTCTGCGCCAACTCAGGAAGCTCAAACTGCCCAAGGAGCTGCTGATCCAGTTCTACAGAGGAATGATTGAGTCTGTCATCTGCATTTCAGACAGGATGCCTTTGACCTCACAGTTTTTTACAACCAGAAACTAACAGGCAGATTGGTTAACCACAGAGAATACCAGTATGCACCGTAAGCCATGTTCATTGCATTTTCACCTAGGTTTTTTTTAACTTCATTTAACCTTGGAATTAAGCCATCAACCAACATTTTTTGTTTTAACAATTTCAGATGTCACACTCTCAGAGAAAAAAAATAGCCTTTAGACTTAGCTACCGCTTCATAGTGCTTTACAGCCCTCTCTTAGCTGTTTACAGAGCCAGCCTATTGCCCGTTCAACAATCTGCGTCCTCATTTTACTGACTTCAGAAGGATGGAAGGCTGAGTCAACTTTGAGCAGGTCAGGATCGAACGCCTGCTGTGGGCAGAGTTCGAGGATTCAAAACCCAAAATCAGACACAAGCAGTTTAAATTTACCATAACGCAAATTGCCTTTCCACTTTGTTTCTATCGTAACTGTTAGCGCTAGGTCTTGTCCCATGCTTAAGTACACTATTAATTGTTCTTCCTAGGGATAGTCACAAAAAACCTCAAAAAACCATCACAAAGGGCGTCACAAAATATTAAAGCTCTTGCAAAAAGCACTAATTACTTTCCCGATGAGAGACTGGGAAAATCCCAGGTTTCTTTCTTTCTTTAGCTTCAAAGAACTTGCTGGGCCAAACTCGTGTTAGTGAGTGGAGAGAGAGGGAGAGAGAGAGAAAGAAAGAGAGAGACAGAGAGAGACACACACAAAGAGAGAGAGAGACAGAGATAGGGAGAGGAAGATAGAGACAGAGACAGAAAGAGAGACAATGCAGGCCTTATTTAACATCAGACCACACATTGTGAAGGATTGCAATACGAAGCTTGCAAGATTTTAATCCTGCAAAAGGAAGCCAGCATGTTAAGCGCACATTTGCATGACTTCAAATACAGCTGCGTGGAGAGCTTCCATCAGACGTCTGCAGCTACTGTTTTCTTTGCAAAGGTTGCCTTCTAGACACACAAGTCCAATGGAGATTTGAGACACGATGAAATAAACTCTGGAATTTAAAAAAAAAAGGAGAGAAGCAGGAAGCTGCAGCGTCCTCAGTCTGGCTAGCTAGAAGGATTGGGAAAATGTTTCCCTGTTCTAAAGGTAGAAAGCTTGACGATTATTATTTACTTTAGTCATTAAACATGAAACTCAGTCAACTGAACATTCAAAAATGCATCACAAACACATTGACTGGTGCTAATGGTTGATACGGGTTGCTGCCAGCATCCTAGGTATCAGCCAAGTACCTTCTTAAAATATAGGATGTTCCAAGTAGCGCAGTCTTTTGCAGTTCCGCTGGTGTTATTGCAGGAAGC
>JANHFT010005531.1:82532-93047 GCA_032467955.1 Pseudoxenodon macrops
AAACATGTGATTGCCTTTTCCCCAGGACCTCAAACCATGTGGTCCTGCTGTCCACCATTAAACCATCTTTCCAAGCATCCACCATATTTCCAGTGTCTTTTTCCCCACTTGGAGCTGAACCTAGATGGACATTTCTTCCTACAGATTTGAACAAATGCCTTTCCAGATGCTCTTTTAATATCAACAGAGCTTAACAGTCAAATGAGGGCAACCTTAGTCAGACATATGTCATGTTGAGTTCAACAAGACTTTCTTCTGTGCCTGGGATTTCAATATTAGATTGCTCTCTTTTTATTCAGAATACACTGCATTAATCACAGTGGAAATTAATTCTTGCATACATTAGGTGCATGGCTCTTAGATCTAAAAGTATGAAAAGTACCTTTTCACTGTACGGAGCAATGTGGAGCGAGCCTCGTTGTGAAAAGTGATAATAATGCTTGTGGCCGGCAAGTCTGCGGTGTAGTGAACAGATGCACATCTGTAACAAATGAGAAAAAGAGTTTTCGTCAGACAGAGCCCATGCCTCCATTTCTGGAGAACTAACTAATAACAAAGAAAATCCCGATCTGGTAAAAGCTCACCAATCCTGATACATGTATTTAGCACCCAACTGGATTTTGTTATCCTGCCAACACATTTCCCATACAACATATTTTATACGATTGCAATTCATCACATGCTGGCAGTGCTGACAACAGGCTTTAGCACACATTGGATTATAAGTGCCAGGAACACTTGTTAACAAGCCTGTGGTTTCCATGCCATCTAGACACAAGATGGCACCTATTTATACCTTTTGCTGCATAATTGAAACAGATACAAATCCAGGATGGATTAAATCAGCAGGTGGTCTTAATTCTTCCACAAACCTAGCAGGTGATGATGTGTCATGTAGCTACATGGCTCAGCAGCAACTGGGGAGAGTGGAGCTCTTGCTCTTAGTAGCAGGATGCACGGAGCAGTTAAGCTGACATTATCCAAATCATATGCACTCAAAAAGGCTGTTATTACTATCTCTACCCAAGGGGAGAGTTGACTTTCATTATTGGTTTCTGATTTTTTTGCCAATAACAGCATGCATTCTACATCTTTTTTGTTTCAAGGGTTAGGGTTAGGGTGTATGGAAAAATGAGAGCTACACTGGTGATCAATAACTTCATGGTTCAGAAGAACTTTCTAATTATTGGTCCAATCAACAATATTCCATTTCTTAATAACATGTCTGAGAATCTGGTAGTTGCACACTTCCAGGTATGTCTCAATGAAAATGATTCATTATGACATTGCAGTATACATTTCACCACTTAGAATTGTTTTGGAAATTGAAGACATTAATACAGGTAGTCCTCACTTAATGATGATAATTGGGGCTAGAATTTTCATCACTATGAGACATAGTTATAAAGTACAATGTCATGTGACTGCATCTCTTAACGTAGGAAATTCCAGCACTCCCATTTAGTGTTGATAAGTGAAGCACTGTGGCTCTTTATGCAAGGACATCTTGCGGTCACCATTTGTGATTTCCCACCAGTGACTTCTCTTCTGTTGACTTTGTTTGTAGGAAGTTGACAAAGAAGGTCACAAATGGCAATCAAGCGGCCATGGGACACTGCAACCATAAGTATGAGAACCAGTCATAATGATCACTTGTTCAGCACCACAGTCACTGACCAAGTAGACATTAAATGAGAACCAGTGTGTGCCTTGATTAAATATAGTTAATCCATAATATAGTGCAAAGACTGCTTTAGTCACCTTAGTGGAGATTCTGTGCTAGAAAGAAGATATGGGGAATGCACAGATTAGATTGGTCAAGGTCAGAAGGAAACAACATGAGATTGGACTGGTCTGTCACCATAACAATACACAAACTGACAAACCTTTGACTTGTTATAGTATAGTATAGGCAGAAGAAAGAGATTCAGAATGGAAACTTTGAATCTGCTGTAATGGTTTGCAATCTGCACTCTGAAGTTGTTGGATTCTTCCTTGATGACTTTGAATATTGTTGGAAAGAAAAAAGGCTGGGCAGGTGAATAATCCTGTCCTGCATTGGTTTGTATCCTGTTGCGAAGGGCTGTTTCACAGTTTGGGAAAACTCCTTGAGCTCCAATTGTCATTGGATCGACACCATTATAGCAACTTTCAATGGGGAATATCTTTTTGTGCTTAGGGAGATGCCAATCCTACTAGAAAGGCAAAATCTTTAGTCAAAAAACCATGGCACAAATATTTTCTGATGACCTCTATTTTCTGCCATGCCTTATGATGTTGCCTTCATTTGATTTCTTAGCTCATATCTGAGGCTGCCTTAAATTGTCCTTAGCTGTTTCAATGTAAAAATAGTTGTTGTTTTTTCTCTCCTCATCTCAGTGCATTTTTAAATCATAGGCATAATTACATGACATGATTGAGTGAATTGAAAGAATGGGATAAGTGCAGCTTCTATTGGCTACTCTAGGTTTGTTCAGTAATGGCTCCTCCCTTTTGATCCCTAGGCACTGTCCTATATGTGACTATTCTGATGTGATTAGTGGGAGAGATTGGATTTTTTCACATTAGTATCTCCCGTGTCTACAAGGTTTCAAAGCTGATCCTTGGCTCAGTGATCTGACCTGGAAAAAGCGACCAACCAAATTAACAACTGACAGACACTGAAAGGCTGTGATATACTGAGGGAGAGAAACATAATGCAGAAAGCGACTATATTAGCTTTTGCATAATGCCCCTGATAGAGTGCTGTCTATCCATCCATCCTTGAGTTAACAGAAAGCTATATCCACCTGCTGTCCCCTCTATTGTCTTTGTTTTCAGTCCCTGTCAGTTACTTAAGCCAAAATGGCCAGAAACCACGGACCTCAGAACTTCACTAGATGTCATCACTGACCCATAAAATTACATTTTAAAAATAGCTGAACTCTTACAAGCTATGCTCTCAGGAAGCTTTTGCGATTTTAAATTATTGTTAATTATGGGAAATATTTCTTACATTTTAAATTGTGGTTCTTTTGATATCACATCACAGGCTGAAGTGCTACTAACTACCTAGCAATGATCCACATGGCTAAACCATGGACTAAGATCAGTAGAGTTAGCATGCATTATTTCATATCTGACAAACATCTCCTGTAGCAACTTATACTGGAAACAATTAGAATCTCTCAGAGCTTTGCATTGTAAGATTTATCTGAACACAAGGAGATCCTTATCTGTGATCCTTTTCCTTTGTATACCTTGTGCAATGGTTCTTGAAAGAATCTACAACTTGAACTTCAACTACATTCAAATCCATCCTAAATAGGCTACAAATCCCCAAATAAATACATAGTACCTGCATCTTCCATCGCTGCTATTTAGTTAAAATCCTAAGAATCAGATCATCACTTGCATTAAACGTAACATGAACTTGTCCAACAAATCTTCCCTCCTCTCTTTTTGGCTAGATCTTCATGATATTGCTTCACCTCACCCCTAACTCTTATACAAGACAGCCTTAGCTATATTTTGAGGCTCCAGTTTCATAGTAGTGATCCAGTTCTAAAGTACTGTTTTCTACCTCTTACTAAACCCATATTTAAAATTTAACAGCTAGTGGGGCATGATGGATGGCAAGAGAAGGAGGTGCAGACTCATTACCCACCATATACCATAATATCATGACTAACTGTGTGATCAGAGATTGGGAGCTTTGAAAGAACCAGCTAGTCCTTCCTACTTGGCATCTTCATTGAGCCTGGAGATCAGCTGCTGAGAGTGTATGCAAAGCCTGGAGTGAATTTTAACAGGAGATGGAGCCCATCAAAATTTCCCTCCTGTCAAAACTGGCCTTCCTCCATCTCCAGCCACAGTCCTCATTATTAAGAGGGATTGATTGGTGTTTTCCTTGCAGTTGGTGACAAAAGAGGAAGGAAACAAAGTTGAGGGAATGAAGCAATTCATTTCCTTTTGGCAGCATCTCTGTGCAGCAGAACAGGGATAGGCAATGGGACTAGTAAATTTTACACCTGTACACCACTAGCTGTTGGCCAACTTGAAATCATCTTTTCTTTTCCCAGTCTGATAATACAGAAAACAGAATAGGCCAATTAATATTTCTTCAGGCAAAGCAACAGGAGAGTGCAACAAACTGCATTCAATCAGTTGCCCTATATATAATCATCACCAATCTTAAAGTAACAGAAATAAACAAAAACTATATTCCTCACAAAATAGGAGCCCACCTGCTTGTTTTTCCAGTACATACGATATTCATTTATTTGATCATTTGTGAGCAGTCACCCCATTGTGCATAAAATGTATGCTAAGCTGTGATTGTAAAATAACAGCTTGTTGATACCTTTTGCAATCAGGTGCTTCCTTCACTCATTGTTAGTGTCTGGTGTGAGGGAGAATGGGGAAATAACAATCTAGATAATATTCCAGGTGGGGCCTGGCAACTCTAAGGGGAGGGGGGGTAGTTAAAACTGTAGAAAAAAAGTGAGATGAATTTTTACCAATGAGAAAATAGTGGCTAGTGTTAGTCTGGTCAGCTTCAGCACATTATTTTATCTCCTGATTAGGCTGAAAAAAGCTTCTAAAGCACAGCTGATAGAGACAAGCAAGGAAAAAAAGCCTGCAAAGCTGGAAAGATTGTTAGCACCTCGTTAGGTCTGGAAAAAAAGCTTCTTCGGGGGGAGTAGCAATGAAAAAAGCCTGCAAAGATCTTAAAATCCAAAAAATACAGTAGTTGTTAATCTTGAGAAGAAAAGAATGACATAAAAGAAGATAAAGATGCACAGAACGCAGGACCAGGGATTGCTTCTAACTTACCTTGCCGCCGGTTTGCTTCCTCCTGTACTGCGTGGCCGTGCCTCGTGGGCACGTGCACGCTTCGCACGCACACGCATGCGCAGTACAAAAAAAATCCAAAAAAAAGCCCCCCAAAAAAGGCTGAAAACAAGATGGCGACGCATGCACAGTGCTGGAAACTCAGCTTCTGTGCATGCACAGAAGAAGAAAAAAACAGAAAAAATTCCCCCCAAATTTTTTTTTTTAATTAATCTGGTGCTGAGAGTTGTAGCCTGCATTCCTGGCATTTCCTCCTGACTGTATGAATTACTGCCATGCTACTGTGTACCTAGCTTGTCTTGCTGGGATTATTCTTCCCGTCTGGAGCTCCTTATCTTGCCCTGCTAGAGTGATTGATTGCAGTCATTCTGTTTACAGCGTTGGTACTAGACTATCTTTAGGTTTGTGGGAGAGCTTTTCTCCAGGCTGTAAAAGAGACATTGGGGGGCAGAGTTGGTGCCAATAAAGGGATTAATACTGGTTCTTTGGCTGTGTTGCCTTCGTGCCATGCTCCAGATCATCACACCATCTTTCCCACACAAGAAAAAGGGAGATTCACTTGGCACCTCCAGGTTCAGCAGAAGGAGGGATGAGAATGAGGACTGAAACGGACATGGGTGACACTGGTACCCCACAAATGGAACACTACCATTATATAAACATGAAATGGGTGTTTCCCAATCTCAAACCAAGGCGGGGGGCGCGGAAGGCCAAAAGTCCTTTGAGCAGAAAAATATGCATGTTTCTATGTTCTGCACCAGGCAAATCTGGGTACATAAGATATGAAGCTTACTTATATACAGTAAGCGCACAGGTGAGTGTCACATAATGTAACAACCGGTTTGCCCAGCACCAAAAATGTGAGCGTGGCGCACACGCACGCTCGCTTCACTCATGCACGCACCTTCCACGCATTTAACTGTCTCCTTCTATTGCAATGTATGGTTAATGAATGTGTTAATCAGTCAGCTCTAACTCAATTTTGGAAGCTACCATCTAGAAGTATGTCTGTCTTTCATCACCGGTAAAAAATATTGTTAAAAAGGGAATGGAGATGTAAGGCCTTCAACTGAAGATCCTCAAGACCCAGTAGCAGTAACAAAATCTTAAAGCAATAAAGGCCAACGTTTTCAGTATAGACAAATTCAAAGCATTGGATAGGTAAGAGAAAAGACCATAAATGAGTCAAGGTCTGATAGCGTGAATACTTAGCCAACCAGGATGCCTTTTAAAGTGGCTTTCCACACACGCACACCAAAGCTAGGAAAAACAACTATTCTATTCATGACTTATTTAAATGGGATTATTCTATATATTACTACTGTTTATGATTATTACTGAATTGATAGTATTTTTCACTCTACGTTCATAGCTATTTTTATGTCTGCCCTAAGTAGCATCTAATTTTTTTCATACACCATTTTATTACTATGACATTAGCCAATTATTGTAATTTCCAAGCCCTATTGAAAAGTAAATGGGAAAGCTACAATCAAGCACATTAGTATCTTATTGCACTAATTCACATTCTACTTTTTTCACATTCTATTAAAACCAAATAATATAGAGAAATTAGATACTGTATAGTTTATCTTATGTTTCTTTGCACAAAGGATTTTTCATGCTTGTTTCAGCATGGGATGAAATATAGAGTAGACATTTCCATAGAAAGGTATCAATTAGGAACACCTGGATCCTAATCATGGTTGGAACATATGCTGCTTCCGGTTCCCAAAGTTTCTGTGATACCTCTAAATAGCTTCTGATAAACAGAAGATTTAAATTTTATTTTCAATATAAGAAGGACAACATGACTATGGAGATGCTCAATCATCCAGGCATGGTTGTCCCAAAGGTGCTTTTTCCAAAAGGTAACTGGACTTTCTTGTTGTTGTTTTTGTTTTGAAAACATTTTGCTTCTCATCTAAAAATCTTCTTCAGTTGTAATTGATTGGGAAGCAATGGAAGGATTTATATCCAGTCATTTAAGAGAACTAACCACCAACCTTCAGAGTGCTAACGATCAGATGACTGCAAAGAATATAAATCCTGATCAGTTTAAAAGTATGGGCTGTCTGCCCAAGGTGCAGTATAATAGTGTTTTAAAATAGGTACTGCACAGGTGCAAAGCTGGCACTAGGACTATGTAAAAACCATTTCATACATTAAATGTTTATATGAAAAGCATATATAAAAGTCAAGTCTTTCAGCTGCTTGATAAATGTACATATGTCATTGAATGATCCAAATGTTCATCTAGGTCTAGGGAAGTCTGATTGAAATTATTAAATTCATTAAGTATTCTTAGTCACTACCTCTGCCTAATAGACGAGATTCTGAATAAGAAAAGACAACAGTAAGTGTAGTAAAGCAGAATGAAGTAGTCTTAATAAGAGCAGATGTTCTTCCAAAATTGACTTTGAAAGCACATTGCTGATATGAATCCTAAATCATCCTTGTATTGCTTTGAAAAAAATGAATTGAATGCTTAACTCATTCAGAGATTCCCAAAGAGATCAGTAAGTCATGCCAAGTGAATCAGCTTTTGGCTGGTTTGAAAGCAGGCTCGTGGCTTGAATTATGTGTGGCATTTTTGAAATCTATCTTTTCTTCTCAAAGTCAACCCACTGGTCCTCGGAAAAGGACTACCCGATAAGAAAGCAAACTAAAAGAAGGCATTATTATTATTGTGTCCACAGCATTGCCAAATGATAGATGATCGTATGCAACTTTTATCATTAAACTGTCATCCTCAAACGGCAAATGGATGATTAGGCATATTCCATAGATGTCTTTTTTTTAACGTGGGCTTCAATGGTTTTTGGGTTGTGTGTGCACCAGAATACATTTTGAAATGTAGACATGTTGGAGCCAAAATTAAACGATCTGAAATAAACTATATTACAGTAATTTAACCGATTGATTTCCCTTCCCCAAACTTTAAAACAAGTCGGTGAAGATTATTTTAATTAAATATAATATACACATTTGCCTATGTCAGATTTTGTTGCAGCAATCACATCCAGAAAACACACACAGGTAACTGATCAGCAGGATTCAAAACGTCTTTATATACATAATAACACATAATGTAAATATACAATACCAAAAGCAGGTTTTCCAATGTGGTAGAGAGAAGAGGGTACAAGTAGGTAGAAACACTGGCAGAGGAGACAACAGTTTCAGTTTCCAAACAGCCCTCATTGGCTGACTTAGTTGCTAAGCCTATTCATTGACTGACCTTGTTACCATGTCTCTGCCAGTCATGAATACATTGACAGCCTATACAGTTCCTTCCCCACATAGCCTTTCCATTATTCTGAGCAAACAGTCCATGTTCCAGAAAGTGCTTACATATAATTAGCATGCAGCAGCAGAAAATTAGGCAGTTGCGTAGAGTTTCTGAGATTGGGAAGAGAAATGGAAAGCCCCAGTGCACAACCACCTACAAAGCTCTTTCTCTTCTCTGTCACTTGGAAGGTTAATTGAATGACTCGGGAAGTTGGAGTTTTGGCTAAGGGATATATTAGCCTTCCAGATAGCCTTGGAAGAAATATTCAGAAACCATTCCATAAAAAGAGCAATGGCTGAAGTGTTCTTTAAACTCTGGAATGGTGTTAGGAAAAGACTCAGGTTGAGTCTCTCTGACTCAGTGGAAAGGGAGAGACAATAAAACACAAGCAGGCTTACAAGATTCTGTTGCTATAGCTTACTTCAATAAAATATTATTTTACTCCTCCTGTGGAGTTGATATCCTTATAAGGTCTACCTTGTAGGCTGACATCTTCCCTCAAAAGATGGAATATAACACAAAGGAGCAGCAACTGCAGACAATCTTTTAAGCAAAGATTTGAAGGGGGAGGGATGAAAACAGGATAAAAATGCAAAATCATACCTGAGAATTCTACATCAGATGTCTTAGGAAAAAGAAGAGAAGACTGACTACATTTAGGCAAGAAAATTGTTCTACCTTTAGGCAAGAAAAAAACAAATGCACAGGTATAGAATAGATGGTACCTGGCTCAATAGTAGTAACTGAGAGAGGGATCTTGGAGTTTTAGTCACTAATCACTTAAATATGAGCCAGTAATGTGCTGCAACTGCCAAAAAAGGCAAGACAGTCAAGAGAAATATTAATACCACTTTATACCGTAATGCCTTTGTAAGGCCACATTTGGAATATTGCACCCAGTTTTGGTTGCCACAATATAAAAATGGTATTGATCCTCTAGAAAGAGTGCAGAGAAGAGCAACAAAGATGATTAGGGAACTGGAGGGTAGAACTTATGAAGAATGATTGCAGGAATTTGATATGTCTAGTTTAATGAAAAGAAGAACTAGGAATGACATGATAGCAGTGTTCCAATATTTGAGGGACTGCCATCAAGAAGAGAGGCTCAACTTATTTTCCAAAATACCAGAAGGCAAGACAAGAAACAATAGATAGAAACTAAGTCAAGGTCTTTTTGAATGGTAGCAGCTTTGTTGGTGGTGTTAAATAGTTTTATATGATCAGCGAAAAGAAAGCAGTTGCTTGGGCCATTTGTCTGAAATAGATATAGCGTTTCCTGCTTCAACAGAGGGTTGGACTAGAAGACCTCCAATTCTGTTATTCTGTTATTATTTTGATTGGTGGGACAGTTCTGGGAAAGCATGGGGGCTTCTTCATTCTCTTCCTCCCGTCCATGGGCCTCATCCATTCCTCCCATCCATGGTGAAATAAGCAGATTTTTACCCCAGGATTCTGGGAAATATGGGGAAAGGATTCCACCTCCACTTTGCCTGTTTGCAGCAAAGCACTGATCTGGAAATTTGTTTTGCCCTTGCCATTTAGAAAGTAAAGGGAGAGACCAGGTAACTCTCTACGCTTCTCTTCCTGATGGATTGCTTTAAGGCAACAAATTGCTTGCACTTCTAGAGATTTGAAAGACTTGGGTGAATTGCAACGATTTTCTAAAACTTTGCATTTGGGAAAAGTATTACAATATCATTAATATTTCTTATCTCATATAATGATTTAATTCATATAATACTCATGACAGAAATAACACCCTGAGTCTTTGAAAAAGAGTTTCCCCCTTTGAGATTATTAATTGAAATTAAACATAGCAAATATCTGTGCAGACAGTAACAAATAAATAAAAAATTATCATGTAATCTGCAAATTCTACACAACTCGACCAGGGCAAAGTAATAGACACAATTTACATAGACTTCTGTAGAGCCTTTGACTCAGTGGTACATGACAAACTACTTCTAAAACTAAAGTCTTATGGTATTTCTGGACCCCTGCACAAATGGATAACTGTCAAACAGGTAACAAGTGGTCAAAATAGGAAGCACTCTATCAAATCCTATACCTGTTAACAGCGATGTCCTCCAAGGCAGCGTTTTAGGGCCAACTCTCTTTATACTTTACATAAATGAACTTTGCGATCATATTAAAAGCAACTACATCTTCTTCACAGATGATGTAAAACTATTCAACACTACAGACAATGCTACTACCCTTCAAAAAGACATTAACTATGTATCAGATTGGTCAAACAAGTGGCAACTTCAAATCTCAATCAACAAATGCTCAGTCTTACACATTGGCAAAAAGAATCAGAACACAAAATACAAGCTAGATGTTCATGACCTTGTTGACAATCCTCACTCAGTTAAGGACCTTGGAGTACT
>JANHFT010005532.1:0-10476 GCA_032467955.1 Pseudoxenodon macrops
TCTCTCTCTCTCTCTCTCTCTCTCTCTCTCTCTCTCTCTCTCTCTCTCTCTCTCTCTCTCTCTCTCTCTGGTGAGAATCTTTGCCTAAGAAAAGGGAGCATTAAAAGTCTTCTTCCCACTCATCTACACTGTAAATTATTTTACATTGCAGGTTTTCTCTTGTTTGTTCAAAATTATAATTTACGGCATGTTATAGGAATGTCTCTCTTTCATCAAGGAGAATGATTACATCCTAATTTCAGCAATATTACCTTCTTTTCCAACTTTAATGTTTGTGTGGAATATTTGCATGCAAATCAGAACTAATTATCTGCACCTATTAGCATGATTACAAAATACAATGTTTATACACAGTATTCAGATCTGGGTATTTGTTTTACATGAATCCAGGATAAACAATTAACAGAGTGGTAAATTCTGCAATCAAGCACATTTCCCATTTTGATACATTTTTATTCCAAATACAATCTCTAACACACAGAACTGCAGCCTGGGTCACAAATCAGCTCTTTGGAACACATAGCATAATCCAGACAAGATGTACTGTATGTCGATTAACATTTAAATCTTGTAAATATTACCCAGAAGCCATGGAAACCCAATCAATCCATGTTAAAGGAGAATCAATCCATAGCCTAAAGTTCAACATTTCCAAGACCTATCAATGTCTGTTTCCAATATGAAACACTGAGCTAAAAATATCTTTTCTGCAATACCTGCCATTTTCCCCATATATAGCAAATGGCTAAAAAGCAATTTATTCCAGTAAAGTAGAGAAGACCAGCTATCTCAAGAATTATTTTGTAGGTTGTTTATTTTATTTTATTTATTATTTTGTTTCATTTTAATTTAATTTATTTGAGTTAGTATTTTACTTTAATTTTCAAAATAAGATAAACATTTATTCAAAACCAAAATAAATTCTACTGACTTCAATGGGATCTAAACATCCAAAACTGACATCTGGCATCACAAAGAACAACAAATCTTGTGATTACATAAAGCAGGCCAGCTCAGAATTGGATGAGCCCTCATGAAGGACCTTTTAATAAATCCTGATATATTTAATTGAGTCACTGTCACAACAATAGATAGCAACAACCTAACATCAGGAACATGGGAATTCACATTAACATTTTTCATAATGTGTTCGCCTTGGTATTGGTCCAAGGCATTTGAGAAATCTTAAGTTGGTTTCAAACCTAGCTTGACAAGAGTGTTAAATAAACATTTAAATGCCCAAAAGAGAAGTTAGTGGTAATAAAAAAAAATTCAAACTCCATTGTCCCAAAGTCACCATTGACTGGTTTCTAATGTTCTAAGTCTAATCTTTCGGCTTGCCTGGGATGCAATGAGTGAAGAGGAATGATCTTGGCCTGCAAATAAAGTATATAACCTAGTTAACAATAACAATAACAAACTCCTTTATAAAAAAAACCATCTTGTGGGGTCGCATTATTAGATCTCCAGCAGGGGTGGTTCCTGCCGGTTCAAACCAGTTCACTAGAACAGATAGGGGGAATTTCCACCAGCTCACCAAACCGGCAGCGATGACTGGCTGAATGCCCCCCCCCCGAACCGGTCCGCTGGCTGAAAATCAGTCCTCCTGGTGGAAATTGCCTCGAAAATAACCCTCTGCGCATGCGCAGAGGGTTATTTTTGAGGCAATACCCAGATGTGGTGGGGCACACGCGCGAGTACGATTGGGGCATGTGCGTGCAAAACATGCACCTCTGTCGCGACCCAAACCGGTAGGAAAGATAAGTAGAACCCACCCCCGCTCTCCAGGATTATATGTGACCCATGGACCGTGGGTTGTAGATGCCTGTTCTAATATTAAAACATCCTTCTGCAAGTTTTTAATTTATCTAAATATTCCATGAAAGCATATTTGAAATGTACAGAAACAAACAACTTAGTAAAAGGCAGCCTAATTATAAGTTGTTTAAAAGCAACTTTTGCAACCGTAAAAATGAATAAATTGGGAAATTGTTCATTGATTTGGAGCAGAGGTGGATTCTTCTTACTGATGGTCGCACCTCAAGCATGCGCGCAAATGAGTGAGCACATGCACAGCAGTCAAAAACTAGCTTCTATGCAGTCAAAATCCAAGATGGCGACGCCCACGGAGCCACCGACAGAACTGGCTCTGTGATGTCACCGCGGAGTTACTACCTACTCTATAGAACTGGATAGAACTGGTAGGAACCCCCCTCTGATTTGGAGGGTAGATCAGGCAGATTCTCTTTTTGAGAAAAGGTTTAAAAGAACTTCCTAACTTTTCTCCCGAAACTGTGTTTTAATTGAAACATTGCTTTTCATTAACACAAGAAGACCTCTTGGTTGTAAACACGCTGTTTATAAAGAGAACTCATTTAACAATTCAGTCAATGGTTCAATATTCTGAATTTGTATTTTTGCTTAACTAAATGCCAGAATAGTTTTGCATCTGTTAACTGGATGACAAATACCAACACCTGCCTTGTGGAACACATGGTCAATAAATACCAGGTTCCAGCAATGTAAATTTATTACCCCTCAGTTTCCAAGTTGGTCATTGACTTTCAATATCATTATTTATTATTATTTATGGAAATGCGGTGTAGGTAAAATGGAAAGAATCTCTTACATGTATAAATCAAAGACATAGACCTTTGGTTTTATTTGATTTCATCTCTGTTTTAAAAAAATAAACCTTCATTAGCAAAAAATATAGACCTGTATTAAATTGTGCAATTTTTAAAAGAAAATTAATTACCTTAATGTAAGCATTAAGACTCCCACGGTGGGCACTGCATTAGAAGGAGACATCACCTGTTCGCATTAGCCAAGAACTAAATCCTCTTGCATAATTACAGGTGCAATACCTCCATCATTTAATGAGTTACTGTAACTTAGCCACTATCTTCAATTAATTAGAGTTTTGTATATTACAGTCATTGTATTTTTCTGTTTGGGGAAATATCTGTAACAGAGGTGGGTTCCTACTGGTTCTAATCGGATCTTTAGAACCGATAGTAACTTGGTGATGATGTTATGAGTGTTTCCGTGGGCGCCGTCATTTTGGAGTTTGCTCCTGCGCATGTGCAGAAGCTAATTTTTGCTTCTGCGCATGCGCAGAAGCTATTTTCTGATTGCTGCATGCGCACATGAGGCACAACCCTGAACAAACCAGCAGCAAAACAATCCACAACACACCCCTGATCTGTAAGATCAGCAAAGTAATACTTTGTTTGTGCTTCACACAGTCACCAATCTGATTTTAAAAATGTAGCTATTTTCAATTACAGTCTAGCGTTATGTTATTGGAAAGGAAGCATTAAGATAAATTAAACATGTCATTTTTGCTCAGCCAATGCGTCAAATTTAATGGGCTGTTGTTCAGTGAATCATAGTTGGTGTTGTAAAATGAAATTGTTTCAGTCTCCACTTCGCCATTTCTGCTGTATAGCTCTCAAAAAGTTTGATATTGAATAAAAGTGATTTAAATCAGCTTTCTTTAATTTGATGCTCTTCAGATGAGCATTCTAGAGGTTTTTCTTCCATCTATTCTGGAAACTAACCAAATTTTTGCCTGTTTTAAAGCAATGCTGAAGGCTCAGCCAACATAAATCTATTTTATTATTGACTTATACACCTTGAGAGATACCGTAAGTACTTTTGAAAACAGTCAAGAAGAGGTTTTGTGCTATGACAGAAACAAAATCAAGGTGATTATCTGCTATTGACAATCCTCTAGGCAGCATCAGTAACAAAAGTGAGATCAACCATAATCTGAATAGATTGTTCTTCCTTTGAATGCATATTGAAGATATATTGTCATTTACCCCAACAAACTTCAAAACTGTGCCTTACAGAGAGATTGCAATGAAGATTTTAAAAACAAAACTGAAAAGACTAAAAAAACCTAAATAATGAATTAGTCTCCTAATTTTTTTTAATCTTTTCAGTTTTGACTTTACTATTTGGAATACTATTCAATATAAAAGCTAATATTCAATTTAAAAGCAAATAAACTCAACAGTTTAGTTCTGCAATTGACTTTAGCCCTATCAAATCCTGCATCTGTTAACGGTGTCCCCCAAGGCAGCGTTCTAGGACCAACACTCTTTATACTTCATATAAATGACCTTTGCAATCATATTATAAGCAACTGAGGATAGAAAACTAGTTAACACCACTAACAATACTACTACCCTTCAAAAAGACCTTGACTATCTGTCAGAATGGTCAAACAATTGGAAACTCCTAATATCAACCAACAAATGCTCTGACTTACACATTGGCAAAAAGAAACAAAACAGAAAATACAAGCTGAGTGGATACGACCTTGTAGATGACCCTCACTCTGTCAAGAACCTTGGAGTACTCATATCGAATGATCTAAGTGCCAAAGCCCACTGTAACAACATCGCCAAAAAGGTATTAAGAGTTGTAAACCTAATCCTGCGTAGCTTCTTCTTTGGTAATATTATACTAGTAACCAGAACATACAAAACATTTGCTAGACCAATTCTTGAATACAGCTCACCTGCCTGGAACCCACACTGCATATCAGACATTAATACAATTGAACGTGTCCAGAGTTATTTCGTGGGAAGAGTCCTCCACTGCTCTGCTCCCATCAGTATACCTTATCCCACCAGACTTGAAATTCTGGGCTTAGATAATTTAGAACTACATGGTATGATTAACCCTAAAATTATCTGTTACAATGTCCTACCAGTCAATGACTACTTCAACTTTAACCATAACAATACACAAGCTCACAATAGATACAAACTTAAAGTGAACCGCTCCAAACTCAATTGCAGACTCGATGCCTGGAATGCACTACCTGACTCTGTGGTTTCATCCCCAAATCCCAAAAATTGTAACCTTAGACTGTCTACTGTCCCATTTCTAAGAGGTCTGTAAAGGCGCGTACATAAGCGCATCAGCGTGCCTACCGTGCCTGTCCTACTGTTCCCATTTATTCGTATTCATTTCATGTATTCAAATTATGTTTATACTTATATATATATATTATCTAATACGTGTTTGACAAAATTGATATTAATTAATTAATTAATGTCTTTAACAAGTCTCTCCTGAATCAGTTTGCAACAGTTCACTTTAAGCTGTCAACCTAAACATAGTTACAAGTGAGTAAATGCTACTGAATATAATAGAGGTTTGCAGTTAACTTTCAGGTGATTGTGTCTTATCTTCTTTTCACTCTGCCATAACCAGTGATAATCCCTGGCCAACAACAAGATGAATGAAAAATTCCTAAATTAGCAGCACGGGCTTGACGCCTTTCAAGGTGGCCAGAGGGTGGAGTTTGTCCCATGCCCGAGTTCTGTCAGAAACCCCCTTCCTCGGGAAGCCTGAGTGAATGGGTAGACTCCCTACAGGATTCTTGGGGCAAAAGGCAAACACACACACCCCAGCGCTTTCTGTGAGTTCCACAATAAAGTCCATTGCTATTTCCTCCCAGGGTTATTAGAGTTTGGCCACTTGGTGCAACAATCCTGGGGGTTTTCCAGGTTTATTTATGCTGAAGCCGCGGGAAACGTTTAGAATTGGTTTTCCATTGAAGCTGTGTCGATATGACGTACTCAATGAAGAGGACCTCTGAGAAGGAGCCAAGTCTCAGAATTCTGATTTTCTTGGCTTCATTAGTTGGAGTCTTGACATTAAATCAATTCTAAATCTTAGCCCTGTCCATACAAGATTTCTATATCACTGAAAAAGATGTGCTGTATGGAGAATTTTCAATATTCGTTCAATATAACATTGGATGAGTATGAACTAGTAGATATGGAATTGGAAAACTAGTAAATCAATTAGTAAAGCCAAATCCTGGGCCAATTTATATGTACTTATCAAAAGCTATTATTTTTTTCAAGAGGGAAAAAGGAATAATCTTGTTCTCTATATCATGTGTGCCTCTTTATTATTTATAAGCATCTCTCCATATATATTCAAACAACCTATCACAAATCTGTACTGCCCAATAAAGATGTTAATCGGCTCAAATGTGTTCTGTGACATCATAAAAACCTGATATATTAGAAAAATGGCATTTATTGGAAATTATCTATCGAAAGGGTCTTCACATATAGTTTTCTCAACTCTTACAACCATTTATTTGATGTAGATGAACATGATTACCAGATAAAAAACTAGATTTATACTTAGTACTGAATCATGGTTGCCTAATTGCTCAGCAAATCTGACTTTGCAAAAATAGCCAGATTTATATAATGGCAATTGCAAGAGCCTCTTAATCCTTCATAGTTGTAAAGGATAGTAAGAATGGCCTTGAGGGACAGGAGGAACAACCACTACCAATACAATAGTCAGATAAAAGAGCCTGAGTCAAGGGCAGAAATGTAATCTGAGAAACAGCTCTGACAAGAGACCTTCCCTGATTATCACAAAGATAAAGGAAAGGAGGAAGGAAGCATATTCAGACTTTCATTATTCCGTTACTATATCTTTATAACAAGAGTAGCATTAACCTATATGACTTTGGCTTCTTACTGTGATCTGCCTTAAAGGACTAACAATATTGCCATTCAGTAAAAATCTGGCCTTCTCTTAATATGGTCACTAATAATAATTTCTAGACTATCCCTATTACCTGCTGAGGTAAAAAATTGAAAGTGAAGATGCTTTTGGCTCAAGCATGGTTTTGTTCAGCTCTTGAATGCTTTCGGTGGTTTAACTTTGTATAGTAAAAAAAGTAAAATTAAAAAAGAAATAAAATTGAGTAATGGGGTGTCTGTGGATAGTCATGGCCCATTAACTTAGTTTTTTTCTTTTTATGCGTAGTATAAAATTTGAATAATTGTCTTAGTGGATGCTGAATGTTTAGTGTGTGCTTCATTGTGAAAACACCATCAGTCATTTATCCTGAAAATTATTTTTCAGCAAAGTGGTTTTATTATTGCAATGTTGGGGTTGGTAACTTTGTAAAACTACATTTCATATACATTACGGACTATATTTAACAACAGAAACTCACCTCATGGCTTCTGTTTGTTTACTGCCAACGAGGCCACCGGAATATGTGAAAAATTCATTGTATTTCCTATCTTTCATGGGATAAGTTCCTAAATTGTTAGTTTCTCAACTGTTTACAGATTCTGGTCACACAGAAAAGTCTAAACTGTATTATTGGTTGGTATGCTTGGAAATTGGGTCTCGTATCTTCCAAGTTTTGAAATTGTTAGTAATTTATGGTTGGAGACAAGCTATTCCTGATCCCAAAAAATATAAAGAGTGAAAGTTACATTGCACTTTCTTAGCCAAAATGATTTCCTCTAGACTTTATCTGCTGTCCAGATAAAAACAGGAAATATAAATGAAGAATAAATCTCAAACAAGAAGATATAGTTTTAAAAGGATGAGGCAAGAAGGGAACATAAGAATCAAAGCTGTATTGACTTAGTCTAATTATAATTGGTTTTCTAATTGTAATCTAATTCTAACACTGATTCCACTCAGCTACAGCAACAACCTATTTCTAACTCTTCTACAAAAAGTTTATAAAATACTCTCTACAGTTTCAGGCACCTTGGAATTTGGAGGATTTCCCAACCATTGCCAGTCCTGATCTTGAACTTCACATGGAACTTATAAACCAAAGATCCATGCACTTCTTCACTTAGAAAATATCACCACTGTGCAACATAATGCTTTAATTAAAAGGGTAGCTTTGTCCACAAAATCTTTCCAAATTGTTTTGTTGTTGAGGAAGCATTACACATCAACCAATTGCTTTTTAGAATATTGTTAACTCACATTTATATTTTTTTAATAAGTAACTCAAGAGAGAAAACATATCTAATATTCCTTCCTCCTCCTCTTTTCCCCACAACAACTACCATTTGGGATTAGATGGGCTGAGACAGAGACTGGTTTTTATCTTTACCTGTTGGTGGCCAGTCGCCAAAGCCAACAAAACCTAAGGGAAAAAATCAATATTTATGCAATCAGCTACACAATCACTTAATCAGTGGTGGGTTGCTGCCGGTTCAAACCAGGTCGCTTGAACTGGTAGCAGAAATCCCCCCCCCCCGCTTGCCAAACCGGCAGTGATGGCTGGCTAGCCACGCCTCCAAACCGGCCCTCTGTCTTGAAATCTGTACTCCGGGATGAAAATTTGTATAACCGGAAGCGACGGGGGCACGTGAGCATAGCGAATGTGTGCGCGCAAAACGTGCCCTTCTAGCACAACCTGAACCAGTAGGGAAGGTAAGAGGAACCCACCCCTGCACTTAATGTGTACTTAAAATACCTATGTAGAAGAAATATTGGACATCAAAATAGTATCCTTAAAAATAAGTCATGTTTTTCAATAGAATAGTGATGTGAAAAGAAGGCTTACAGGACACAATGTTATTACTTAGGAGAAATATTTGCTTCTAATGAGTATGATATTTCTTTATAGCGTAGAGAAGCTCATCTCAAACTAAGATCACTATTTCTTGCACTCGACCTGTAGAGAATGACTTTATCAGTGAATTGTTAATTTGCACTAACTTCTTCTGAATTCACCGTGTACTGCATGGTGCATCTTTGAACTTGGAATATTAAGAGCTCAGTCCTACTTTACTCTTGAGGACGTGTAGTAAGCTACTGAAAGTACAGGTTTTGCAGGATGAATGCTTAAATGAGTCATAGCAGTAAAGCCTTTGCTAATTATCCCGTTTCCTTAATGATCTGCATGCATCAAATTGCTTGAGGTTTTAATGAAACACTGGTTTAAACAAATGTCAGAGCCAGTCAAAATGATAAAGTAAATCCAGTCATAGATGTTTTTGAATGTCAGATATTTTTTATTCAAGACATAAAATTAATTGTGTAATTAGGAGGAAAGTATTACTACACTTGTTGGGTTTTTAGCTGAGAATAATAAGTGCATTTTTTTCTTGTTTTCTTGTAAACGTTACCTGTATCTTTTCTCCCATTTATTGTGCTCCTAACAGTTCTAGATTTGGAAGATGTAAAATGGAGCAGCAAATGATCCAAAATCTCAACTCCATGGCCCACCCTCAACTTGGATTGAATGTTTTGAGATCCAATCATAAATATATGCTGCATTATGAATAGTTTGGCATGACAACCTGAAACTGTGCAAGAATGATTTGGTGAAATCCTTCAAGTACTTTAAATGTTAATAATACATGTACAAAATTACTTATTGAAAGTGTCCCTGTGTAAACAGTTCGAACATATCCATTGAGGAATCAATTAGGACTTTCTCTTACAGATAAAGGTTCCAGAAATTGAGATCTCTTGGCAAAAGAGAAGCCAAGTGTTGGTTCTAATACAGCCTGTCTCCTATAGCGTGTTTCAATAAAAAAATGTAGATCAGTGCTACAGATGGATTTGGACGTGGAAATACTGTATTTGGAACTTCTCAACTGAAGCCCAGGATTGTATAAGTGGATCATGGACAATGGAAATGAAAACAATTTACATCAGATAGTTTTTATAGTGTACTGTCTCTTCCAGTTTTTCCTTACAGCACTAATTGTATAAGGTACCATATTTCTCGGACTATAAGACGCACCAGAGTATAAGACGCACCTAGATTTCGAAGAGGAAAACAAGAGAAAAATAGTTTTTGGCCTCTGTGCATGGACAATTCCATGGAATGTTTTTAAAAAATGTCATAAACATAACACAAGATTGGGTACATTCCTCTTCAACAAATAAGGTATCTCCACAATCACTCTCAACACAGGAAAATGCCACCAAGGGGAAATATGTGTGTGCATGTAAGCTAAAGGGATGAAGGGAAGAAACTCCTAGACTACTGGCTTAAGATGTTGGCTTAAAGATGTTGGAAAGCCTTGTCCTAGAACTACTCCTTCTTTCTTTCTTTCTTTTAATGAACTTCCGGTGTTGTGCTGCAAAGTATTTAACCTCAAGCTCGCTGTTTTGCCAGCCTTTAAAAATGGGGAGTTGTAGAAGTGTGAACCCTCAATGAATCACATCTCTTTTTCATTCATCACAAACCACAAGGTGGCCCTCAGATTAATTACAATGTTTATCTTAGCATTTGAATGTATGCAAATAAAAGTAATTACAATAATTACCATGACATTAGGGGAATGATGGTACTTTGTAATTACGGCCTTTTTCGGAAGCAGCTGTCCCAGTAAATGTGTTTGAGCCTTGAACGTTAACTTTGCCCTCTGTGTCTGGAGCCAGTATAGGTTAGGGGTTATCTAACCTATTTATCACAGACACCCATCTAAAAGAGTTAGGTTGTGTGGAAATACAAAAGAGATTTCAACTGTCTCTCAATAGTTCATGAACAATTTATGAGAAGTGGAATATCTTCAGGATTCTCTTCCGATTTAGGATAAATGTGGTTTAGATTCAGGGGTGGGTTCTAACTTACCTCGTTGCCAGTTCGCTGCCTCTCGTGCCGCCTGGGCGTGCCCGTGCAGTAGGAAAAAAACCCGAAAAATCCCC